>CATKHJ010026656.1:0-10230 GCA_949750685.1 Vernicia montana | reverse complement strand
ATGTGATGATAAAAATTGTGATTATGATGTGCATGATGTGGATGATGATGAGATTATGGAGGCCATGGTTTTGAAATGTGAAAAATATTTTTCAAAAATGAAATTTTACAAAGAAAAATATTCAAAAATTAAGGAGGATTTCAAATGTTTTGAAAACCTTATTTTAAACTTGAAAACATCCAATGTTAACCTCAAAAATTCATTGGATGAAATTTCTACAAAAACCTCCTCCTTTGAATCATTATGCAAAGAAAATAATTCTTTAAAATTAGAGATTGAAGAATTAAGATCATCCATTTTAAAATTTCACAAAGGAAATGAAGCTTTAGATACACTTATTGTATTTCAAATGCCACCCCTTGTGAAATATGGCCTTGGTTTTGATAGTACATCTACTTCCACATCCTCCCCTACATTATTTATCAAAGCCTCTACTCCTCAAACCTCTAGCATTGAGGTAATTGACAAAGGAGTCAAAGCACACACAAAACCTTCAAATCCTAAATGGATTAAAAAAGGTGCACATGACTCAAGAGCTAAATCTCAAAGAATCAAACATACATTTAAATATCAAAAGAAACATGTTCAAAAAGACCCACAATCACAACATCATACATGCTCTTGTGTGCATTATGATTTTGTTGCAAAAATTCCTCAAAATCACTACAAGATGGCAAAGCCCAAAAAGACTATCAAGTCAAAGCTAAAATGTCATTATTGTATGAAAAATAGGCACATTAATATATTTTGTTATAAAAGGAAGGCTCATTTAAAACTTGAAGATCTTTCTATGACTAACCCTCAAGGACCCAAATACACTTGGGTACCAAAGCATAGATAAATTCTCTTTTTTTGTAGGTATTTCATATACACTATAAAGAGAGTTTGGTATGCTTGATGGGAGCTACTTACAATAAAAAAAAAAAAAAAAAAAAAAACTTATTTTCACAATCATATATTCCTTTATCAAATTTCAATGCCTTAACTTACATATACTTAATTTGATTGATTTTGTGAAATAGTTTTTGTAGTAAGATAAATTTTTTCATATGAATGCTTGTTATGTGATTAAAGTTTACATAAATTTATGGGGAGTTTGTAAGATTATTTTAATAATTTTTTTGATCATTGCCTATTACTTTTACCTTTTTGCATATATCAAGGGGAAGTTAAATATATTGTTCATCATATATTGCTTCTTGAAAAAAGGGGGAGAATGTTGTCTTGCCTTTTTGATTGATTCCAAAAAGGAGGAGAATTATTTTGATTATTGTATTAATATTTTGTCATCTTCAAAAAGGGGGAGAATGTTGACCCAAGCTTTCATATGTGATTTTGATGATACAAAATATTATTACTACTAACAAATTTGTTTAGTGTTGTTGGTATTAGTAGGTAATCTTTGATTTCCATTGATGCAATGAAGTAAAGAAATTAAATGTGAAAATCAAGATGAAATCATGAAGCAATAAAGATGGGAAGAGTTATAGAACATATGAGGGCAATGAAAAGAACATGTGAAACCAAGAAACTCATGAGAGCAAGGATAATCTCCATGGAAGCAAAACTATTGACTGAAATTTGAAGAATAAATTGTACTACTTGGGATAGTTTATGAATGCAAGCTATACATGAATGGATAGCTACATCAGTCTAGTTTCAGGAACAAAAATTGGTATAATTTTTGGAGCTTGGAAAATGGAGTTTTGAATTTTTGATTGAATTATGCTCAAGCTGTCAGACTGGGTCACAGCAGATGATGTCAATTTAAATTAAAGGCGTTAATTCTGCAAGGGATTTTGAACATACCCTTCTCCAAATTTGTATCTCTGGAAGTCTAATTTCATATGCAAAAATCTTTGCATCAATTCAAGGTGTATAGAAGAAGCATTGGATGAAATACTGAAGCATGTTCAAACTGTCATGATCAAATGAGCAATAAAATATTTTTATTTTTTGGAGCATGAAGATGGATGATTTTGGAATCTCTAAAATCTAGAAAGTTGTAGTATATTGCTCAAAGTTTCCAACAAAAAAAAAAATTATTTATCATTTGGAGTTGTATAACTCAAGATTTTAAATTTTTGAATGTAGTTGTTATATAGCCGTTGGAACTTGTCTAATATCATTTTTAGAGCACTAAAATGGTAGATTAAGAATGGAATGAAGATCTATATATATCTAAAGCCTCAAGGTGAATACAAGAGAAGTTTTAATACATCAACAATATATATTATAACAAATCAAAGTTCTCAAACTTAAAATTCTTTGTTTATTGAGCTAGAATACAAAATCTTCATTTCTCATCTTTGTGTGCTTAAATTATTCTAAACTAGATTATATTCTTCTATCTTTTTTACTAGTTATTTGCAAGAATGAGTTTAGTTTCATTCTTCACAAATCATTCTTTATTGTAAGGTTGAGTGTGAATCTAGTGAAAATACTTGTGAGGTTTGAGTGTGAGCCTAGTGAAAACACTTAAGAGGTTTGAGTGTGAGCCTAATGAAAACACTTGTGAGGTTTGAGTGTGAGCCTAGTGAAAGCACTTGTCAGGTTTGAGTGTGAGCCTAGTGAAAACACTTGTGATGTTTGAGTGTGAGCCTTAGGAAAACACTTGTAAAGTTTTGTGTGAGCTTAAGCACTAAGTTGGGAGTGAACTTGGTAAAACTTCATTGATAGTGAAATACTCAATTGAGATTGGGGAGTGGATGTAAGATTGGTTATAATTCAAACTACTATAAATCCTTGTGTTCATTCTTTTCCTTCTTCCTTACTCATTTAATTTTTTAAATTACCTACCAATTCAACCCCCTTCTTGGTGCATATTGAGCAATAATAGTAGTATGTGATAGTTTGAAGATTGTTGGATGCATTTGGAGTGAGTTTGAGAAGTTGGAAAATAAGAACATATGAGATTTTGGCCTGTATCAGAGGGTAACGCCCGTTACTATAGTGTAACGCCAGTAACCATATATACATATGTATTATATATATATATATATATTTTTTGGATGTAGCATAATTGCTGAGCTAAGTCACATTGACTTAGGTATTAGTAGGGTTATGAGTTTCTGTGGAGAAGTGAGAACTAATTTTTTTTTTTTACAATATTAAAAATTTTAATATATAAGATTTTAAATATATTTAAATTTATAAAAATTTCATATTTTAAAAATGGTAAATTTGGTGGTCGGCGACTGGTGGTCATCATCAGCTAACGATGGTCATCGGTGCTCACTGATAGTGAGTATCAGTGATCGGTAAATTAATAAATTTATAATTATATATTTTTCTTTCATTATAATGAGTTTGTCAAAATTCAAAAAATGACTTCCCGTTTTAAAAAGAGAAAATCGTTTTCTTAAAAATGACTTAGTTTTCCATTAACCAAAAAAATATTTCTCTTTGACTAATTTTTTGAAATATTTCAAATGTCATAAATTGCGAAAAATATTTTACAAAAAAATATTTTTCACAAAACAAATTGAGCCTAAATGATGTGAAAATACTCCAAATTTAGTCTAAATGAAGCCCTTTCACTAGTGATTTAAAATTCAAGATTTTTAAAATGTAAATTCACATGTGAATTTGGGCTCAAATTCAAATCCATTTAATTTAATCCATCCAAACAATGAATTTATATTTCAAATTTAAAATTTGAATTCTTATGGCCGAGAAATCCATCTATCCAAACGGATTCTAATTAAATTTAAAATAAGCAAAGTTTACCCTTAATTGTAAGTCCCTCCTCATGATAAGCCTATTATTTTTCTTATACGTAACCAAGGTGTGATATTTCCCATATTTGTATTCCAACAATTATTTTAGCCTACAATTAAAATTTTAATTGAATTTACACAATTTAATAAAAAAATAAAATATTAACCTGAATTTGATCTAAATTGAAAATTTTAAATGGTTAACCTGCCAACCGGTTAATCAATTTAAATGGTTGAATTTCGATTCAAAATTTTCACAAACCAAAATTTTCAGGTTATTTTGTAATTTTTGTGCAATGTTTATTATACCGATAAATTATTCAGGATACTTGTTACATGTAAAAATAAATAATGTACCTTACACTTAAATTTAAATAATTATGGCTTTTATTTATAAAAAATAATACTCTACTAAATATAAGAGAAGGTACACTATTTTTATATTTTTATATGCACCGAATCTATTTAATAATTTTCCTGTTATACCTCACTTGCGAATTTTCCTTGTCAATGGCACCCGCCTCCACGCGTCTTCTACAATAATGATGTTTTTTTTTTTTTTTTTTGCCTTGATGTTAGCTACCCTAACTTGTATTAATCATATTAAAATCTTCTACAATAATGATGTTAGCTACCCTAACTTGTATTAATCGTATTAAAATTTTTAAAATTTTAATATGGTGTCTTCTATCATAATAATTTCTTATAATTTTTTAATTTTCTATTTCTATTATTAATAAATTTGAAATGTTCTTAAATTTAAAAGTTGAATCGAATAGCACACAATTAAGAGAGTTTAATGATCAAAATTAAAAAGGAAAATGTTATTTGTCCTAATGCTTTTTATTATTATTTTTAAATTAGATATGATATTATTTTATTTATTATAATTTCTTTATAAAATATATTACTTTTTTTAAATATAGTGATGGAGCAAAAAAATTTATGTGAGTTTAAATTTTTTATATTATAATTTACATTAATATATATTATATATATTTACCAGGGCAAATTCTATATATTTAAGTTTATGATAAAAAAAAAATTAAAATGTATTATCATATATATATACACACAAATACCAATATGTTAGTTCATATAAATTCAATAATTTATATGAGTTCATACAAATTAATATATTGATGTTATGATGTAACATCAGATGATATATAATAAATTAATAAAAAAAATTGAAATAAATATAAATATTCAACTTGTAAGGTTGGAAGCTTAAAACTGATTTTTTTTTTTATTTTACTTGTTTTAAATTATTTTCCAGGCACAGTTTGGAGAGGGACACAAATCATGAAGATAGCCTGTCTTGGACATTTTCCTCTGATGGCTTGGCTTGAAATTTCCAGACAATGAAGTGTTGATTAAGTTAGTGAAATTTTCCACATTAACTAATGAGTTGACATTCATTAATTTCAAAATTCAATTATTTTTTTTTTTTTTTCCGCATGGGAGGGGATAGGAGGGGGATAGGAGTGAGTAAAGTAGTCTGTTTAATCTAAAATCGAATCCAATTGAAAATTTTAATTCAATTCAATTCGATTGGTCGGTTTGAGTTCAATTGAGCTTCTCCTTTTTTTTTTTTTAAATTTATATTCAAATTTCATAGCGGGCTATTTCTTTTTTTTTTTCTTTTTGCATAAATTTGATATATATATAATGATATATGTTTATTTGATAAACATATATAATAAATTTGACCCATCATGCAAGTCTTTGTGTATGATGGGTCAAGGTCAATCAAATACATATCCTGTTTAGAAACTATAAATGTATAAGAATTCAACTCTATTTTTTTTTTTTTTTCATATTTATAAGGAAATATTTAATAGTCTATCCGTCTATAAATTATAATCCACATTCATTTTTGAGGTGTCCAAAAAAAAAAATTAGTTCACTTTCCTTTTATTATTGTATTTTTAAATATGTCCTTTAACATTTTTAAAATTAATTACGTTATTTTAGAATTATTAATACTATGAGTGGTCACAATAAGAATAAAATAGTAAAAGAAATACAAATCCTTAATCTTTTTGTTAAAATAAAAACATACTATAATTTATAGACAAAATGAATATTATTTAATCTTTTAAAATTAACTAAATAATAATAATTTTAAAAGAAAAAAATTTATTGAAAAAGCAATATAATTTAGGAAGAATTTAATTCATTTAATGAAATATATTATTAAAAATTTTAAATACTTATATTTATTTAGATTCTAATAAAATTTTATATAAATTAAAAATCTATTATATTATATACTCCATCCATTCTATACTATTTGTCCTTTTGGACAAAAGCACAAGATTTAATAAAATGATTGAACAATTCTAATTATAATAAAAAATGCACTTTATAACTAATTTATCTTTTTATTAAAATACTCAAAGTATAACTCTATTAATTTTTCCCCATACTCCATTAATGTTGAAAATATGTGCAAAAAACTTAGAAAAGTAAATTATAATTAATTAAGATTATAATTAAATGCATAATAATTTAATAGAGATTAAGAGTAAAATTGGTAGAAAATAATTAAAATTTTCTTGATTTTTTAAAGTGAAAGATAATTTGGGATAAAACAATTTGTCCAAAGTGACAAATAATATGAAACGGAGGAAGTATATTGAAAGCAATAAGTATTTCCTAAGATTTGACATTAATATATATTATATATATTTACCAGGGCAAATTCTATATATTTAAGTTTATGATAAAAAAAATTAAAATGTGTTATCATATATATATATACACACACATACCAATATGTTAGTTCATATAAATTCAATAATTTATATGAGTTCATACAAATTAATATATCGACATTATAATGTAACATCAGATGATATATAATAAATTAATAAAATAAATTGAAATAAATATAAATATTCAACTTGTAAATAAGGCTGCAAATGAGCCAAGCTGTTCGCAAATGATTCGGTGTTCGGCTCGTTTTATAAATGAGTCAAATTTAAATCTTAATTCAAAACTCGATTAATAAACGAGTCGAACTTGAGCAAAGTTAAGCTCGGCTCGATTAGACTCGTGAACAGTTAGATTAATAGGCTCATAAATAAGCTCGTTTATAATGTATTAATATATACATTTATGATTTATGTTTTGTAATTATAAAATTAATAATAATATATGTATATAATTAGTTTCACTAATATTATATTTTATAATTTCATTAAATAGTTGAGAAGTTTAATTTTTTAAAAAAAAAGTTTATGTTAATATTATTATTATTATTATTATTATTGGCACTCCAAAAAATATATTTTAACACTCTTATATTTTTTTTTGATAATTCAATTTAACTAAGATACACATACTCTTAATTTTTTTGGAGCATGTAATGTTCAATTTTATTATTAGATTTTTTTTTACTAATTGGTTGATTTTGCTTTTATATTAGTTTGAATATGATTTTCAAACTCGATTAAAACTCGAGCTCGAAACGAGCCAAATTTGAATACAATTTTTAAATTCGAATTCAAGCTTGAACTCGAGCTCGAGCTCGAAAAAAAAAAAAAGTCAAGTCCGAGCAAGTTAAAACTCGACTCGGTTCATTTGCAACCCTCTTTATAAGGTTGAAAGCTTAAAATTATTATTATTTTTTTTTACTTGTTTTAAATTATTTTCCAGTCACAGTTTGGAGAGGGACGCAAATCATGAAGATAGTCTTTGTCTTGGACATTTTCCTCACATGGCTTGGCTTGAAATTTCCAGACAATGAAGTGTTGATTAAGTTAGAGAAAATTTCCACATTAATTAATGAGTTGGCATTCATTAATTTCAAAATGCAATGATTTTTTTTTTTTTTTAATAGAGGGAGCATGGTCAGTTTGGTCTAAATCAAATCGAACTGAAAAATTTAATTTGATTTGATTCAATTAATCGATTTGGGCTCAATTAAATTTTTTTTTTTTTTTTTAATTTATATTCAAATTTCATTGTGGTTTATTTCTCTTTCTCTCTCTCTCTTTTTTTTTTTTTTGCATAAATTTGATATATAATGATATGTTTATTTAATATATATATATATATATATATATATATATATATATATATATATATATATATATTTTGATCCGTTCGATTTAAATTGAATTTCTTGAATAAAAATTAAATTAAAATTTAATTCAATTTAAAATCAAATTAAATCAGTAATTTCAATTTGATTTTTGAATTTTTATTTATGAGAATAGAGTGCATTCAAAATTCAATGATGACCATGTCAGGAGGAGACTTCGAATTTTGGACACATATGCCCATGCAAGTCTTTGCGTGTGATGGGTCAAGGTCAATCAAATACATATCCTGTTTAGAAACTAGAAATGTATAAGAATTCAACTTTTTTTTTTTTTCATATTTATAAGGAAATAATTAATACCCTATGGTCCATAAATTATAATCCATATTCCTTTTTGAGATGTCTAAAATAATAATTCACTTTCCTTTTATTATTGTATTTTTAAATATGTCCTTTAATATTCTTATAATTAATCACGTTATTTTAAAATAATTAATATTATTAGTAGTTAAAATAAGAATAAAATAGTAAAAGATACATAAATTTTTAATCTTTTTGTCAAAATAAAAATAAACTATAATTTATGGACATAGTGAATATTATTTAATCTTTTAAAATTAATTAAATAATAATAATTTTTAAAAAAATAAATTTATTCATAGAGCAATATAGTTTCGAAATAATTTAATTCATTTAATGAAATATATTATTAAAAATTTAAATACTAATATTTATTTGATTCTAATAAAATTTTATATAAATTAAAAATCTATTATATTATATATTCCTTTTATTTCATATTATTTGTTACTTTGAACAAAAAGCATAAGAATTTAGAAAATGATTAAACAATTTTAGTTTTAATAAAAAAAAATGCACTTTATGACTAATTTATCTTTTTATTAAAATACTCAAAGTATAACTCTTAATTTTTTTCTCATACTCCATTAATGTTTTCACTATTAATAAAAAATGCACTTTATGAAAAAAGTGTTTATTAACCATTGGAAATATGTGCAAAAAACTTAGAAAAGTAAATTATAATTAATTGAGATTATAATTAGGCATGACCGGTTTAATCAAACCGTCAGTTTCGATTTAAAACATGCGGTTTTAGTTTAATAAAATATTCAAATCGAAATCATAATCGATTTTTACAGTTTCGGTTCCAATTTAAAACCGACCGATTTTAGTTTCGATTTCGGTTTGAAACAAATTTTTTTTTTATTATGATCTAAAACTAGTTTTGAACCTATTTTTTTATTACATTAATTTTAATTAAATAATTAATATAAAATAATGAATTAATTTAAAATAAAACTTTGATTAAACAATGAAATTTATTAAATAAAGGCTTGCATTTAATTCTTACATTAATTAAATTATCTATGTATTCTTTTAAATTTAGAGAAATCAAAGCCAACATAATTTTGTATGTAAGTTAAATATAAAAAATACAAATAGGTGTGTACAGATATGTATTATTCTTTTTTCATTTTTCTTAAGTATTCCATATCTCATATGTTCATACCGTAGATTCTTGATTTCACTGAAGTATATAAAGATTGGCTTTGATCATTCTCTCTAGATCACTGGAAATGGAATTTAATGTTTTATGAAATCATTATTTACTTCTTTGATTGAACTTGATTGCAATTTCAAATAATTGTTACTCGATTCTTGCAAGAAATTTTTTTTTTAAAATATTGAAACATTAAATATTCTCCAAGATAATCTTGGTGGCAAGTCCATACATGTACTCAAGTATTTCTAGCCCATAGACATCCTAATTTCCTAACTCAGAGTAAGTTTTTTTTTTTTCCAAAGAAAAGTATACTAGCAATAAAATGGCAAAAAGCTCAAGATCAGTATAATAAATTGAGGCGCAACAAGTAAAGCTTTTAAAGAAAAAAAAATCAAACTACTCAATAATGGGTTAAATTGCCAAGGGCTATAAGCCCATAAAACAGTCAAGCCTAATGCCTGAAGAAAATTTCCTATGCCGAAATTGCCCTTGGATCTGGACCAGCTTCCAGAATCATCACCAGTCTTCATCACTAGCCACCGCATCAGTGCCGGCGATTGACTAGTCTCCATTAAGGACACGGCTTTTGAGCCCACTGGAAGAAAAAGGTACTGAGTAACTTGAGTCTTCAACCCCCACTGCTTCAAAACACCATCCGCAGTGTAACAATGGTGAAACCCTCCTCATTTTCCATAGATCGGCCTAAGGAGAGAAAAACCACCATTGGTGTCACACCCCGCTTCGGGCGGTGCAACGGTCCTAGGGCATGGGTAGGCATAAGGCCACCGATCGCTCGTAGAACCCATAAACATAACTTCCACATACGGCATCATTGCATCTAATACATACATATCCCCAGGATCTCAACCTGAACATACATATTCATATAATCTCCATACATACTTAACTTACATGAATTCTCACAAGAACATATC
>CATKHJ010026602.1:0-16020 GCA_949750685.1 Vernicia montana | reverse complement strand
ATTGTGATTCAGATTGGGCATCGTGTAGTTTTTCTAGAAAATCCTTAACAGGGTATTGCATTTTTCTTGGGGATTCTCTTTGTATCATGGAAAACCAAGAAGCAGTATACAGTCTCCAAATCATCCGCTGAAGCAGAATATTGGAGCATACTTCCACTGTTTGTGAATTACTTTGGATTTCTTATATTCTTGCAGATTTCAAGGTCCCTGTTTCACTTCCTATAGCTCTGTTTTGTGACAACAAAGCTGCCATGCACATAGCAGCTAATCCAGTATTTCATGAACGCACGAAACACTTGGATATATACTGTCATATCGCTAGACAACAAGTTCAACAAGGTTTTCTTCGTCCCCAGTACGTTTCTTCCTCGTAGCAGCTTGCGGACATTTTTACTAAGCCATTACCAGGACCAGCTCATCACTCTTTCATTTCCAAATTGGGTCTTGTGCCTCTTCCCCAAGCTCCAACTTGAGGGGGGGCTGTAGAGCTTAGTCACTTAATATAATTTATATTCTGTTAGTTAGTCACATCACGTGAAAATAGCCACGTTTCTGTTATCTTCTCTCTCCTCTCTTAGCTTTCTCTTTCTTAGCTGTTATAGTGTTAGTTTGTATATAAAACAATAGCTCACATTGAGCTCATGAGATATACAGAAAATTCTTCCTAAACTTGCTCTGAGATCTCGAAACTTACAATTATAATCAAAAGTTTAAAATTGAAAATTTTCATAAATATTTCGAGTATCATATATATTACTTAAATATAAATATAATTAAATAATATATTCTCTTATAAAATAAGAATCTTTAAAATTAATAAAATTTTGGGTCATTACAGTGATTTTAATGTATATTTTTCTAGCTCAAAGAAATTGGGAGGTGCTAAGGCTTGCCTTTGGAAATGTCATTAAACTAAGTGTATTACTCCCGAAGATGAGGAATATAGGGTTCACATCACTTCAAGGGATCATCTTGGCATGAATACATTTAGGGTAATGGAGATTGCAACTAAAGATGACAAGACTGAGAAATGGAGGAGGACTACTCCAGAAGACTTGAAGAAAGGGAAACTTAAGCAAATTGAAGTGGAATGTAGTGATGATAATCTTGAGACTCACATAGATGCATATGTGGATGAAGAAGGTAAGCAAGGGAATGAGCAAGTTAGTGATTATGAAACTGGACAAGAACCAACGGAATCTAACTTGCAAAGAAGGAAGATAAATAGACTAACTCCAAGTGAGCCAAGACCTATGGAAGAAGATATGCCTTCCTTGAATTTCCTACTTCGCCAATTGATGAACATGGTGTTTATGGAAGTGAAAGTCCTCTCTAAGATTGAAGAGGTGGAGAAGAAGCAAGATGAACAATATTCCCTCCTTTTCAAACTTTTGGATGACATGTACACCACTCAAGGTCACCTTAAAGAATCTATTCTTCAATTAAGAAGAGATCTTGTGATAAGTAGTGTACCGGAAGAGATCTTCACCGGTCCTCCCACTCGAGGCCAACCAACACACCACCCTTGAGAACATTATAATGCTTAGACTCTTCATTGTTTTATGGTTCTTATGCTTATGTTCATTTGGTACATTCCATTTGATTTTTGTTTTTTTCTCATTTGGCACATTTTCATTTGGCTTATGATTTATTGGCTTTTAGTATTTCCATTTAGTTTATTTCAACTCATGTATGGATACTTGGCTACTATTGAGCCTTCATGGTTTTTATATACATTTGGCTATTTTCCTTACTATTTTATGTTTTAATGATTGTTCATGTTTATTAGTCCTTTGATTGTCTATTACTTATATGTTGCTTCTATATTTGTTCCCGCCCCCACTCCCCCCTCGCCCTCCACTTCTTTTTGCTAATGACAAATAGGAGGAAAAATATGAATGAATTGTTGAGAGGGAGTTCAAATTAAGGGGGAGCATATAATTTACTTTGTATATATATATTTGGATTGAATTAAGAGCATATGTTTTATTGTGCATATATATATATATATTTGGATTGAATTAAGGGCATATGTTTCATTGTGTATATAAATATATATATATTTGAATTGAATTAAGTCATGTTCTTTGTTAAGTGATTAAACTCATTATAACTTAGTTTTATCATCATAAAAAAAAACGGAGATTATTATCCCGATAAGTGTTTTGATGATACTAAAACTTGATTTTATTATTTAACACATTTAACATTTGCTGTTAAGTCATTTTTGTTGATATGCAAGTAGTCACGCTCGTTTCACATTCATAACAGACGATACCTTTAATTGAATTTCAAAAATTTGGAACAGAAAATAAATTCATGTTTGTTACTGAATCATAATGCTAGTTACTGTTGCACTTCACCAATGGTTCAAGTAATTCACTAGTGTTACTCACCAAGGCAGTTAAGCAAATGGAACGCTCGTTACTAACATGTAACGAACGTTACCATTTGAAGATCAAATTAGATTTTTCAACACAAAAAAGATAATGTGGCAAAAAAAAAAAAAAAAAAGAAATTGTTGACTTTGTTTTCCTTTGATCAATATGGGCTCGTTAGGTGTCCAATCCACTAAACTCATTGCCATTGGGCTAACACTTTAATCAACAAAAGTCTACTGTAAAAAAATAGAATTTCAAATTTAGGCCGTCTTCTCTTAAATAATAATAATAATAATAATAATAATAATTGAAATTAGTCCTATTGACTAAGTCATTCAGTATATATGAATTTTATTCTAACGATTTTTTTTATATATTTAAGTTATATCCATATTAAAAAGAAATGAGATTAAAATCTGTCATCTAAATAATATATGATAAATAAACCAAATAAATACTTTGTTATTCTACATCTAAATATTTTTTTAAAAAACTTTGGTAGACACCAAAAATTAGAAAAAATTCACACAAAAAAATAATTAAAAATATATTGTTAAATTTTTTTAACTGGGCCTTGTAGTATTTGATATTGAGTAAATCAGCCCATCAAGAAAAGCCCATTTTAGGGAAAAAAAAAATCCACTGCCACAAACCCTAGTTTCCAGAAAAAACAACTATAAATACAATTCTAGGGTTTTATATTTACAAATCTCTTCATTTTCCAGAGCCACCACAGCAGATAGAGAAAGAGAGAGAGAATGCCTGCTGGACATGGTGTTCGTTCCCGTACTAGGGATTTGTTCTCAAGACCCTTTAGGAAGAAGGGTTACATTCCCTTGACGACATATTTAAGGACATATAAGATCGGCGATTACGTTGATATCAAGGTGAACGGCGCCGTCCACAAGGGTATGCCTCATAAATTCTATCATGGCCGCACCGGTCGTGTTTGGAATGTCACCAAGCGCGCCATCGGCGTTGAGATGAACAAGCAGGTATACATTAATATAAACTCATCTTTTTCTTTGTTGAATTTTTGGATTCCTGAAATCAATTAAATATTGTTTTATTTAGTTTCTTTTGATGTTATATGTGCTGCTACTTATTTTATGGTCATGATTTGGGTTGTGTTTGAGTGTCACTTTTGTTTGGTGGCTAGGTGTTTGATGATTTGTCTTTGGTTGCTATATCATGGGATTCGTTTCTTAGGTTCAGATTTGAACTAAAATGAGAGTCAATCAACTTGCAAGAATTTGATTATTCTTAATCATGTTATGGTGATTTTGCGATCCATATGATATTTTTGTGTGCATTAATTTGCTTGCTATTTGTTTATACTGTTGGTGGCGTTATAGATCTTGTATTTTGCCGTTCTGTTATGTATATGTAACGTTTTATGATTATAGCTTGATACATCACTGTGAATGTTTATATTGTTCTTGGCTGTTTGCTTGCTCCATTCTCTTGTGCTTGATGTGATTAACCTTTTATTATCTATTATTATGTATAGTTATAGTTATTGTAAATGATATATTGTAAGTGATATATAGTTGTCTTCGAATTTCTCTTGTTGTCTTCTTCTAATTTGTATTAGAGGGATGGCTTTGTTACTATCTGAATGAAAGAGCTGATGGGGATATAAAAAATAAATAATAATCTAAAATTCATTTATTACTCCTTGCAGCCAAAGAATTTTCTCTGTTTTATGAATTATCTTAATTGACCTCTATACTTGTTGGTCTTTTCTTGTTTTGTTTTTATAATTTGATACCAGCATTGAACCATTTTTACCCTTCAAGTATTAACTGAATGCCCAATTGATATTGTTTTGTGTATTATAGGTTGGCAACAGGATTATCAAGAAGAGGATCCATGTGCGGGTTGAGCACTTGCTGCCTTCAAGGTGCACAGAGGAGTTCCGTCTAAGGAAGAAGAAGAATGATGTACTGAAGGCAGAGGCAAAGGCGAAAGGTGAGATCATAAGCACCAAGAGGCAGCCAGAAGGTCCCAAACCTGGTTTCATGGTTGAGGGTGCTACATTGGAGACTGTTACATCTATCCCATATGATGTGGTTAATGATCTCAAGGGTGGTTATTAGGTCTACAAGTTCTAGGTTTTGTTGATGCTGTTTGGTTTGTGTTGCAAACTTGGATTAGCTCTATTCATGTCTTTTAAGTACTTTTTAAGTTTTGAAGAGCTTTGATAATATAATTAACTTTGCTTTATTTCATTTCCTCTTTAGATACAATGAATGTTTTTGTTTTGAAATTTACGAATTTCCTTTACTGATGTTATAGTTCATGTTTTGTTAGCAATTGAATGCCAAATTCTTGATTATAGAATTTTAAGGATGAGGTTTTGAAGTAGAAACCAGAGAATAGTTGGATTTTTGAAAATTTTTATTTCTGTTATCTCTGTGATTTGTAGTGTTCATCATTTTGTTGCTCTCATTGAAAGAGTGCATGTAAGACCCACTATCGTAGTTTATTACTGCATCTGTGATTTTTTCCTGTGTATGTTCTTCCAATTGTAAAATTTGCTTGTTGGTTTTCTAACACCATACATCTACTTCCGTTTTGTTCTTCATATCTTGAGGTACTTGATCTGTGTAGCAGTTTTGGTGTGCCCAGTGTGCCACATTTAAAGTTTCTGTTGCTAAGGTTGTCTCAACTTTTGAAGTTTTTCTTCAAATTAATCTCGTTTTGAAGAGTATGATTTCCTTTTTGTTCCGAGGAAACAAAACCAAGGATTAAAATCAGTCAATCACAGTGGGATAAATAATAATTTCTCACTAAACAGACATTTTAATAGGATTATTAATAATTTCTTTTTCATATATTCCGAGAATTTAACTGGGCTGTCCATGGTTTGGCACGATAATTTCTTGACGTATCTTTTGTTCAGAATTTTGCTGCTCAGTTGAGTTGGCTTAGAGAGTCTTCTATACTGTAAAAGCTACTCAATGTATTTTCTTTGTTGATATTAATGCATAACCAGTTTGACAAAAGAAAAAGAAAAAAAGAGTGACAATTTCTCCCTGAGCAAACATTTTTTCACCTTCATTATTAGGGATGTGTTAATTAACAACCTACATCACTTAGATTCAATTATTAAACCTTCATCACTTGGCAAGCAAATGCCAGTCCTACATTTCTCCTGTGCCAGAAGCTGCATTTGGTCACAAAGCTGCTTTGGGCCCTATTATCGGCAAATGGCTAAACTGTCTCGTTAGCCCAAAGTTTCGTGGTCTCAGCTAATTGTGGCTAGAGCATTTTGTTGCTTTGTGTGCAAACAAAAATATGCCAAACTGGGTTTATATTTTAAACTGGTTTGGCTAATATTTGCTAATTTTTTTTGGTACATTAAAAAATTTGTCTATGAATAAATGGTCATTTAAATTTCTCAAGTAAACAGAAGGTACAAAAAGGTTAAAAAATTATGGGTAAAGCTAGCTAATTGACACATTTCTGCAGAGGTGGCACCTTTTCCTTGGTTGCTATTTTGTTATTTCAATTTGAACTTGTATTTAATTTTCCTCAGCCTCAGCATGAAAAAAGAGAAAATCCCCTCAAGAAAAACAAAAAAAAAAAGGTCAGTACAAAGAAAAGAATATATGCTGAAAGGGAGCTTAATTATGACAAGTACTACACAAGTGACTTGGGGATCTAAGATACAATTTATTCCCTTGTTGAAAAAATAATATTCACTTGTTTGATTGATTTGTACTGAAAACTTTTTTATTATCTTACTATTTATGAAAACAAGCTAACTTGTGCTTTTTATAGCCAAACACTCTTTCTCTTCTAATCAACCACAGGTTGAAGATGACAACTCTCTTCTCTGTTCTGCTCCTACTCATTTCAGGTTCTTATCTATCTTATTTTTTTTATTTTTTATCTGGGTTTTGGCTAATATCAAGATTTTTTTTTTATTATTTATTATTATAAACAGCTGAATTCACCCAAAGTCTAGCAATCCAAAGAGTCCATGGAGTGAGAATACCAGAACACACATGCCATAAGCTTGTAGACATTAACATTTGTGACTTGCAGAAATGCAATCAAGAATGTACCAAAGAACCCTCAGGTGTGGGTGAATGTAGAAATTCATTTTGTTTTTGCACTTACTACTGTAAACAACCTCCACTATAACTTCCCCCAGTGAGGCCTTATTCTAATTTAAGGCTGAGGTCTTGGAATTTAAGAGGTTTCAGGTTTTATTTTTATTAATGTTGGATTATTATTTCAGCTCTATGCTTAGTTATATGTTTTGTTAAAATATACTTTGGAATTGTTGAGTTATAATTATAATTCATCTTTTAGATCTAATTTCTTACCATGAACTCTTTTGTGTTTGTTACTATATCTTTAACCTCTTTTACTACAACGAGATAGATAATTAATTACTGAGCTACTAATTAAATTACTTTACTATGAACTCAATGATCTCCTCATTTTGTTTCAATCTTCTGTTTTTATCCCCTTATTAGTTATTTCTAGATCATGTTTTCGAGAAAAATCTGTTTTTATCCCCTTATTGACAATTTCAAATTTCTTTTTTTCATCCATCCTTTTGATAGGATTATTATGACATTGTGTATAATTTAGGCTTTGAGAGGTTTAATGTGACGGTATAATTACGAGTTTGAGTGAAAAAGTTTTTCATTATCTTGAAAATCAGAATTTATTATTTTTAGTTTTTTATTTTCAAAATATTTTTAAATAAACATGAAAAAAATAAAAAATAATAATTTTAAAAAAATATTTTCTAATATCGTAATAATACTAAATACCTGAAATGAAATTATGTATTTAGATGTTAAATATATATAATAAATTTATTTTGAAGGGTAAATTTTGTACTATGGATACTTTTGATTTTGAGGAATTTTCCCAACATTTGAAATTATTCGTGAATTAAAGTTGAGATACTCAACTAAAGATCTGGTCAAAATTCGAGTACTGTTGGTTCTTTTAATCATTAAACTTAAAACAACTTGATTGCTTTAACTTAAATGGAGGTATCAGGTTGGCCTGATTTGTATATCACAAATACTTGAAATTTCTGTAAGCATATAAGGTTGTGAGGTTCAAAATTTGGTTAAGTCTAATTTACATTAGGTGCATACACTAATCTAATGAGATAAAAATAAATTAAGTAAAAAAGGATATTAATATATTTTTACTGGATAAAAAATAAATAAAATAGTCATATTAATAAAAATATCTCATCGCTCATTAGTTTGGTGCAGATAAAAATTTTCCTTCAAATTTTAGCCTCCCCAGTTAAATTTAGTAATTTACCAAAAATGAAAAACATTTGAAAATTTTAAAATGAACAATTGTGATTTTTGTGATTAAATGAATTTAGTGACTGCTGACATTTCCATAATTATCCACACAGTTACTCATATTTTTTAAAAGTTGTTCATTAATATTACCCTTATATCTATTTTTGTTCGGTAAAAGTAAAAAGATGTTAATTTTATATTTACTTTACACATTATTATTATATCCGTATATACTTATCAAGTTCTTATAGGATACTCATAGGGCGGACCCAGTCATAAGTGAGTTGTCCTTGGCCCCCCAAATTTTTTTTTCTTTTAGATTCCACCATTCTTTTTTTGCTTTTTTCATTTGACTCCCTCAACTTTAACACATCTATTTATTTTGGCCCCCCTCAACTTTAATCTCTCCTTATCTTGGCCTCCTTAACTTTGATTCTTTTTCATTTTGACTGTTCTTTGGTCTTTTCCGTTTTTGATCCCTTCACTTTAGTCACTTTACATTTTAATTCTTTCACTCGGGCTTCTTCCCATTTTGGCCTCGTGTTATACCAAATATAAATAATAGTCTCCAAATATTTAGTTTTTTTAATGTAACTTTCTATTTAAGCTTCAATTTTGAAATACTAACAATTGATATTTCGATGTGAACAATAATTGCTATTTAAGCATTATTTCAAGTTATTATACTTTTCATTGTTGTATAATTTTAAAAGATACATTAAAATTATATATGTCTCTTAGTTTAGGCTCAATTACAAATAAAAAAGCTTAAATTTTGTTATTTTGTATAATTCTAATAGAAATTTTTAATTTTGTCAATTTGATGTATAAACTATTAAATTTGTGCAATATTATGCCAATATGATATGCCAACTTTTTAACAAGATATGGCAATATAATTGCGATGGTCTTAATAATAATTGCCACCTCATAATAAAAAACTTAATATAAACTAAAAAAAAAGAAAAATAAATAAAAGTCGAATAAATATTTTACTTTCTAAACTTGACATCAAAAGACACTTATCATTTCCAATTTTTAATTTAAATTATTGACCTCTTAAATTTATAAAATTGAACCTATTAAATATTTATTGAAAAATAAAAAATAGCGTGCATAAGCGCTTGCCACTTTTGATTTATTTTCTGATTTTGTACACCTTTTTAACTATTTATTATTAAAATACAATTTTACCCTCACTTAAAAATCCCTAAATTTTTTTTACTCTTTTCACGTTTCTCTCTCCCTCTCTTTGTTTTTCTACTAGTTTCTCCAACTATCCATATCCATGTTCAAATGATCGGTTCGGTTCAAAATTAAACTAAATTGAAAAATTAAAAAAATCAAACCTATATTTTATTTAAACCAAACTGGAACCAAATTTTATATAAAATTGAACCGAAAAAGTTATTCGATTTGGTTAATCAATTTGATTTTTTTTCTTTTTATTTGAATAATATATATATATATATATATATATATATATATATATATATATATATATTTCAGTTGATTCGGTTCAAATCAATTTTTTTTAGTAAAAATTAAACCGAACTAAAATTTAATTTGGTTTATTATTTTAAAAACTAAATCAAACTGAACCAATTGGTTCGATTCAATTTGATCTCTCTTGCTGAATATATACACATAGTAATAGACTGTTTTGCTTTCCATTTTCAATATTGAAAAAAAATATGAAAGAATAAAATTAATTCCAAAAGAAACAGATAATAAATAAGGATATTTAATTACTTATTTAAAAAGGTTTAAAATTATAAATAATTGAATATATATATCAAGTTAATCTATACTTTGCACCATGGTTGATAATTCATTGGTTGTTGACATGTTGTCTTGTTGAGAATGAAACTATGTTGTTAAAAAAATAACATGGGAAAAAAGTCTTATATTAATTAAATATATACATATTAACTGATTAATATAGAAATAAATTCTTCAAATTTAATAATTTGGTTTTAAGGTTGATTTTCTGAAATTTATATTAAAAACTTAGTATGGTATTAAAGTATAATCGAACTGGTTTCAATTCTTTCGCCTATGGTGTGTCTCTCGTACTTTAAATAGCTCAGTGCATACTATTAATTTGCAAATATCAACTCAGCTTATCAAAAATTATTTTGAGGGAGCTGTTAAGAATATAACATAGAAAATCTTGAGGGAGCTGTTAAGAATATAACATAGAAAATCTTCTCCCAAATCTATTTTAAAAACTCAATATAATTTAAAATTATGAATTAAATAATAAATAAAAACTATTAATTGTTGGTAACTTTATATATATACCATGCATTTTTTTTTCAATTTTTACTATTTCAGTAATTTCACCCTCTATATTCAATAGAACAATTTGTTTTTAGGAAAATTGCATATAGAACAACTTAAAATTTAGAAATTTGTACTATTTCATTAATCGTCTCTCTACTGCAGCAAACATATATAATATTGAAAAGTGAAAAAATTAAGAACATTCCCAATTGCAAATACAATTAAATCTATTTATAAAAGTTTGAGTGCAAATTCCTGTCCCTTGGTTTAAATTGGAGCATTGTGTTTGACATGTTCCTTCATCACAATTACCATTTCCTGGAATTTCATCATGGCACATTTCTTGTGCTTTTCCACAAGGCAACATCATAGCAGCTACAAATTACAAAATCATACCCAAGAGAATTAAAAAGAAAAAAAAAAAATGTAAATCAATAATATATTTCTTATAAACCAAAGGAAAGAAAATTGCATACAAGTTTTTTGTTCTATGGAAAACAAACCTGAAAAAATAAGGAGAATGACACTGAAAAAACTCCAAGAAAGCTTAACCATTTCTGACAATAACAAATTAATGAATTTCTATTATATAGAGAAATCACCTAATTAATAATAAAGTAGTATAAGCCTTATAATTTCACTACAAGAATTTTGATGTTTTTCTAATTGAAGAAATTTTGGAATCTATGTGCAAAAATTTTGAGAAAAAAAATATATAGTTGAAGAAGTTTAGGGTAAAATTTTCATTAGATACTATATATACATTAAATGGGAAGATTCCAAATTTTAAAATGTGGGAAACCAGTGAAGTGTCTAATAACAAACAAGAAAGGAATCAATTCAGTTCCAAGTAAAAAAAAAATAATAATAATAATAATAACTCCATACAATTTAATTCATTCCTTCTTTCATGTTGCTTGGCTATGATTTACTTAAATTGGGCTTTGATTATAACTTGAATTTTAAAGATATAATTTTCTTTATCTAAATTGGATTTTGATTAAAACTCGAAGTCTAAATCTTATAGTTTTTTAAATGATTATATTACTATTAAATAAAAAATAAATTCAAATCTTTAAATGTATTTAAAATTTGATCCAATTTTAAAAATTTCTATCCTAATTAGTGATGAAAAACAACTGTAATTATATTCAATAAATTAAAATTGAATAAAAATTATTATTTTATTATTGATGAGTGATAATAATTGAATAAAATAACAATTTCCATCAACCTCAAATCTTCATTCTCCATTATCAAAAACTAAAAAAAAAATTCAAAGCTCAAAATAGCAATAATGACCACCACAATGACCACATACAAGCCACTCCAACCACAGCCAAAACAACACTGTTTTTATTCAAAGCAGCACCGTTTGTGGAATCCGGAGATAGAGATGGAGAGTTTGCAGCTGGAGAAAGATTCATCGAATTAGGAGCCGAGGAGCTGGGGCTCAAAGGTGTCGGCGGCGAGCCAGTTGGAGTCGAGGTCAAGTTTGAAGCACTAGGAGCTGAGCCAGATGGCGTTTGATCATCAGCTGGAGATTGAGCAGGTGTAGAAGTTGGGGTTGCAGTCTTACCCGGTGCGGGACCAGTAGAAGGCGATTTAGTTGGTGAAGTTGTCAGCGCAGCTCCATCTGAACAGGTAAACAGAGCCAAAATTAATTGGAAAACATTTAGAGCATATGTACATTCAATCAATGTGATAATACAGTAAATGTAGAAATTAGTATTTTTATAATGAAAATAAATTTAATTAATAATTTTTAAAATGATTTTCAATTTTTGATTGAGAGTGCAAACAATAATTTTTTTTAAAATTAATTTAAATTTACATTCATAATTTAATCATAAATTCACACATTATACAAAATTTTTTTAAATAAAATTTATGTCAATTATATTAAAATTAAGAGGTTACATCTATCACTATATAAATAATAAATATTTGACACATTCAAATTTCATTAAAAAAAATTTAAACTCTTGAAACAAGTAGTCGATCACTCGGCTAATAGCCTAATGACAAATATATATATTATTTTTTATTTTTTATTTTTATTGTTGTTAATTTAAGACATCTAGTTGTAAAAATAATTAAGAAATAAAGTAATATATTTATATATATATTTAGAATAATAAAAGCATCCGTAATAATTGGGTATATGCCTGGCACGCATTGATAGGTACAGTAGCAAGTCCAGTGTTGGGCACTAGTTTGAGAACAGGATCCATGGCCTCCTTGTTGAGATTCAGCACACTGCTTTTCACATGTTTTTTCATCACAACTATCACCAGCTCCTGGAACCATAGAATGACACATTTCTTGTGCATTTCCTTTTGGTATTACTATTGCAACTGCAAAAAAAAAAAAAAAAAAAAAAAAAAAATCAATTATTATTCAATACTTTAAATAATCTGATGAATAATCATAGAAAAAAAAAAGATTAATTGTTGATTATTATAATACAAACCTGGAAAAATAAGGAGAAGAATTAAGGAAAGCTTGCATGGAAAATTAACCATCTTTAATTATGATACAAAGTGTTTGTAACTAATAATGTGTGTGTGTTTTGTCTTAATTAAGTTGTTTTAGTTTGATTGTTAATTAAGACTGGTATTTATATAGAAGACATATGCGAAAATTAAGTAGATCTTCTGTTTTTTAGTGAGTTTTGAAAGGTATACTAATTTATGGTTTGAACTTAAGTCTAGGTTGGCATTATTGCCTTTGTTTTTGCAAGGAATTGATCATACAGTTGACTTCCTTTTTTTTTTTTTTTAGTTATTCCTTGTAAGCATCCATGATAGAGAAAAAAAAAAAAAAATTGATTATAACACATGGAATAAATTTAGGTATTAATGTTTTTTTTATTGCGAAAAAATAGATGTAAATGCATTTTAAATAATATTTACATATTAGTTTAGTATATGAAGTGAAAATATACTTCTTGAAAACAAAAAATACATGCTTTGCTATAGTAACTTGAAAACATTGAAATTATAAGCCCTTAAATTTAAATTTAAAATTTTTAAATTTAAAAAATACCATGAGATGATTCTTTGAATTTTCATATATATTGTGACTATTAAGCCCTTAAATTTTTATTATTCAATGTTGAGTTCTTGGACTTTTATTAAAATTAGTTTTGGAACATGTTCTTGTATCGTGGTAGTTTTTTTTTTTTTTTTCAATTTATAGATATTTTATATTATATTAAATTATATATATTATTTACTAATATATAGAGATAAAAAATAATAACATAAACATTATATATATTCAATAATACTATAGATTTTTAGACAACCGATAATATATATATATATAAATTCCAAGGAAAACTCATTGTTAAAAATAAATTAAAAAAAAAAAGATGTAATAAAATTATATTTGTCACTTTTTTTTTAAGCCAACACAAAAAAAAAAATATTAAAATTCAAAAATATATTTCATAATATATTCTATAACACTATAAATTATTAGCATATTGATATCAAATTATTAAAATATATATATATTTTTCCTAGGAAAACATATTATTAAAAGCAAATTAAAAAATAAAAGAAAAAGATACAACGAAATTATGTTTGCCACTATTTTTTTTAAGTAAGAAAAATTGTAAAAGAAAAATTTTTAAATTTAAAAATATATCTCATAATATTTTATCAACCATATCAAAAATTAAAACAATAAAATTAATATATAATGTAAATTAAAAAAATATATATATGAAGAAATTCTAATCACATACATAAATTGAATATGTGAAAAAAAAATACTAAATTAAAAATATGTAAAGTAATTGATATCCAAATAAAGTATTAAAACATTTCATGATAATGTGACTAATATTCCAATAAAAAATTATATAGGACCTAAATTTAATTTAACACATTGTTCTTATAATGTATTTAAGATTAATTATATTGAATTAAAAAAATTGATATAAAATTAAATAAAAAATAGTATACCAAGCATAATTGTATATAGATCACAATGCTATCTCTAAGTGATGATCAATTAAAAAAATAAAATAATAAAATAAAGTATAAGACTATAATTAAAACACAAAAATTGAATACCATAACTATAATTCTTGGATAAATATTATAGATTTTTTTTAATAATATAATATAATATATTTGGCTTAAATTTAAATGAAAATAATATGTGAAAAATTCAAGAAAATCTTTAAAATTTGATAAATGATATAAAAATTTGACAGATGAGTTTTTTTTATAGAAAATTATAAAACAAATTTAAATTTTACTATAATAAATTTTCCTTAAGCAATAATAATAATAATAATAATAAAATTTTCACATTTACTATTGAGTCGCTAAACTTCATTACTCTGCTCTAAACCCTCAATTTTATTATTATTATTATTTTTTTTTTAGGAAAAACCCTCAAATTTTATAAACGAATATATTAAGGAATTTCTAACTAATAAAAAATCATTATTTTATGGAATAAGGTACAAAAAAAATCTCAATATTTGGTCCGAAAAGTAAATATGCCCTTTAATTTTTTTTAAAACCAAAAACTTACAAAATCACTTATTTGGACCAATTAAACCCCTTTGTTAGACATAAATTTAACACCGTTAGAAGCAACACTTAATTTTTTTTTATTAAAATAATATTTTTTTATTTTAAAATAATTAAAAAAATTAAAGAATATTGTAAATTAATTAATTTAGATAGAAACTATTTAAAAACCCTTACTAAATCCCAATGTTGTCAGAACCGGACCGGACCGGCCGGTCCGACCGGAAAAACCGGGAACCGGAGGCCAGGCCGGTTCGGTTTTTTACTGGTTTTTTTTTTTTTTTTTTTTTTTGTGTGTGTGTGTGTGTGTTTGGATATTAAAAAAAAATTTGGACTAAAAAAATTAAAATCTATGATTGGAAAATTCAAGTAGGCACAGACCAACCTATTTTGGTCCGACATTCGTGTACGCAGATCGCGCTCTCACACGTTGAACTTAAGCCCAATACCATGGATTTGCACCCCTGGTTCATTACTTACTCTAATAATGTTTATTAATTTTAATTATATGTATATTATATTTTTTAACATATAAATAATAAATATATTAATTTATTTAAAATTTCGGTTCGACCCCGGTTCGACCTCTAACCCGTGACCCTCTGCCTTCACCGGTTCTAAGACCGGGCCGGATTTGAAAACATTGCTAAAACCCCTCCCTTAGTCGCTCTCTCTCTCCACCGAGCAGCAAGGCCATGGATTCCGTCTTCCAAGGAATCTGATCCAGAGAGTTCATTTACTTGTAGACAATGTTCCCTTCCTAAAAATAAAAAGAAGTTTTTCAATATTAAAAATTAAAAAAAATATTCGTATCGTATATATATATAAAAGAAAAGAAGATTATAAATTTAAACAGATGATATTTTTATTGAAATAATTATTTAAAAATAAAAAGTAAAAAAATACAATGGTGGAAATGAAATTAAAATAGAGTTTGCTAAAACAAATTAAAATTTATTTTCCAAAGATGAATTATATTTTGAAAAATTATTATTTAAAAAAAATTATAGCATTTGAATAAAATTCTATTTTATTTTGGGCTTACGGAAACCGAATTGGGAAGCTTAAACTCCATGGATTTTGCAATACAGGTAAAGGAGCTAAACTCCATTGATTCTACAACTCTAATCAAGGTCAGTTTTTGCATAAAATGGATTACTTTCATACTATTTAAATGTTTGATTTTGTATATGAATTACAATTCATGCATGTACAATCTTAGCAAACGGTATATCAGTTATTCTTTCAACTATAAGAGCAATGTTGGAACACTCCATGATGAGGTTGAGCAGTTGAAGAACATATGGATTAGGATGCAGCAATCTGTTTATAATGCTACAAGAAACGGGGAAAAGATTTACGGAAATGTTACCAAGTGGCTGATTAGTTGGATTTTTTCCCAATTGGAAGATGATTTACCAGGTTATCAAGAAAGCAGAGGAAATGGCTTCAACAATTGATTAGCTTGGAATGAAGGTGGTCTTGATTCAATTTCATTTCGTCCCCCTC
>CATKHJ010026519.1:0-17329 GCA_949750685.1 Vernicia montana | reverse complement strand
TTCATTTTAACTGTTCATTCATTATATTGTTCATGAAAATCATTTTAAGACATTGTATATTAAACTTGCCAAACTTGTTTTCAAATTAAAATAAACCGAAAACCTAGTCCCCGAATCATCTTTGGTAATCGAGGCTAGTGTGCTTTTTCATTGGACAATAACTTGGAGTCATAAAAATGGATTTTTTCCTTAAACTTTTCCCAATTAAAAATAAATTAAGGTGGTGACTCCCAAAGTCAAATTTCAGAAATCAACCAATCCGAACCCGAGGGTTCCATCGTGAGACCAGACCCGAATGAGCATTTCGATCCCCCTCTAGCGGATCGGACCGGTGCTCGGGCGAGGCCTCACACATACCAGAACCAGAGATTCCAACAAATCCTATTATTGTAAATCAAGGTAACATTCTTCAACTTGTTGATTTCACCCTTCCTACTAATAATTTACAAGTCTTAGTAGATGGATTAAATAGGCAAACTAGATATGTGTATGAAACATGTGTTAGAGGTCAAGACGTGATTCAACAAGCACTGTCTATTATGTTAACTCCTCTACAAAGCCCTAAACAGGCTAAAGTCCACATGCCTACTAGGCGGCCCTCAGAAAAACTCAGGAGGCAATTTTTTGTTCAAAAAAAGGCTGGTGATTCTCACTGCCTTAAAGAATGTGGTTCACCCCCTCACAAGAGAGAGGAACCAAGGACTGTGTCTATTGTCTATCTAAGGCAGGTTTTACCACAACAGTTGCATGCTAACACTAACCCTATTAATTATCCTATTGTGTATGACAATGATGCAGATTTCAACAAAAAAGGGCTAGTGAACTTAGCACCAACAGTCAATAGGATTCCACAGCCTATTATTTCACAACAAGTCCTTAGGGAGCAAGTTCTTGTGGATATTGAAGTGGACATTATCAACAAGGGAGTGCTTAAATTCTGTGAGAAAAAGAATTCCATGCTCATCAATCCACCAGTGGCACTATTAATTCCATAGCTATTGATTGCAAGTCCCTAGTGATTTTTGATGACAAGCGGAGAGCCAAAAGTCCACCAAAGGTCCGTAGGGAGAAAAGTTCCAGACTGTGGATTCCTAAAGCAAAGCCATCTCACCACATAGATAGGCTACTAGAAAAATCACCAGGAGTGACTCACCAATACAAGTTCCACATGAACCAACCTCGGTTCATTATTTCACCTGCTGTGGAACCAAATCACCAGTGGCAACGTGTAAAATATAAGAAATTCCCCAAGCCAATCACTAGGACTCAGAAACATAGACTGCAAAGATAAATGGCTGAGGTCAGAAGACAGGACAATCCACAGGACTTTCCTCTTAGGGAAGTCAACATGAGTAGATGCAAGAGAAAAGCAACTAAGGACTCTAAGAGTTCATATAAAGATCTACTGGGGAACCATCTGGTAAATTCAATTCCAAGGTATTTTACACTAAACTTCCTAGTGCTAATATACCTATGGAGTCTATTGTTGCAACAAGTTAGGATGATGTGGAATCAGATGGTAGGGAGTGTACCTATTTCCTATGGATGTGCTGTTGCTACAGTGACACTGCCTGCTAGTTTTCAACCCATACTTGCAGAAGATGATGTCATTGAAATCCAAATTCCTAACACTCGGGGGGCAAATTTTCCTAGGAAGGAAGATTTCTACAGTGGAGTTACTATACAAGCAGCTAATTCCTATCAACCAAAAAAGGTGATTTTCGAAAAACCTTCAACTCAGATGACTCAGCATATAAAGTCACTATATGTCAATAGGAAACCAATCACTAGGGTTCAAATAGACAATGGATTGACAATAAACATTATGCCGCTTAGAATGCTACATGCCCTAGAAAAAATTGAAGATGATCTGATTTCTACATAAGCGGTAGTATCAGTTTTCACTGGGGAGCTCACTTATGTTGTTAAGGTAATTTATGAAGAGCCTGTGGAAGATGAGGATGTGATACAATTGCAAGACCTAAAGAAGGCACCTCCTAAATTTGAAAATCTACAGCCACAGGTGCATAATCTTATGGAAGATGAAACACATAGAAGGTACATCAATTAAAAATACCTAAATAATTATTTTCCCACTATGTGGGAAATGATAGAACAGAACTAGAAACAAATGTAACCTAGGTCCACAGTGCTTAAAAGTGATTTTCTATAGGGACTTGGGGTTGATGGAAAGCCAATTCCATGGCTATGCTACTGTTCTACTGTAAGTTGGCTCCCTAGCCACTTTGTACATAAAAAAAGAAGTAGGCCTATTGGGTACTTTTTCTATTTCTATTACTTTATTTTATTTAGTTAGTTTGTGCTTTAATTTTTCTAAGTTTTTTTTCTAGTTTTCAATATCCTAACAAAATATCTGCAGTATAACAATAAGTAACATAAATGGCCTCAGGCCATACCAAGTGATCAAAATTAACAGCAAGCAAACATCAAGCCTCTGTGTGCGATTATGCAAATGTTATGGCTGCATGAATGGAGAAAGATGGTTGTAGTGAGTCTATGCAAATGTTCAGTGCAAGGGAAATCAAAAGAAGCTGTGAAAAAATTAATTTTGCCTGTGGAATTGATACATTGGGGAGTCTGTGGAGATTTTTTTTTGTTATACTCTTTGCAATTTTCCCTAAGACTATGGAATTTTGGATCTCACTGTGGAAGTAAGACATTAGAGGCACACATACATTTTTTCCATACAAGTTTGATTTTCAATCAAACTGTATGCGGGGGTATTGTTTGCACTATAATTTTTTTTAGTGTGCTAGATCTATTAAAAGGACCCATTAATTAATCAAGCCCAAAAGAGCAACAAAGCTCATGTATGCCTATAGATCAAAGTCAGCAGTTAAAAGACGATCAATATTCCAGAGAGCTATGAAAAATTCTAGAGAATGTCCTTAATAGTTGTCGGAGGTTACCAATAGTTGAACCATCATAGGGAAATGGAGCAGCAATTATTGAACTACATCAGTAGTGGAGCGGTTATCTCTCTAGGGAGTATTTAAACTAAGTGTAACCTACTGTATAAATCTCAACCAATCAATCACTCAACAACCCCAAAGGGCAAAAACCTATCTTCTTCAACCTTTTTGCTTTATGCTTTCAAGTTTTCTGTAGTTACTGCTCACGATCAATAAATTTTCATATTTTCCATATCTGTTATTTTATTTCCCTAGTTAACATTTCCATAAACGCTACTGAGAGTCCAGACGTACTGTGGTAAGGAAATTTGAGTATCCACAGTCAATTGATTAGAAGTCAGAACAACGTAATCCACAGGCTCGTATACCTTCATTCGCACGTGGCACGCTTGCAAATTACCATCTTACCCTTGGGCTAAAATTAGAACCACTAAATATCATATATAAATGAAATATATATAACATAAAAACTAATATTTTAGGGGAATAAGAAAATAATCAATTATAATAAGTAATGAAAAAGGCATATATATATATATATATATATATATTTAAATGGTAACTAATTTGCATAAAAAGAAATAAATAAATTATAGTATATAAGAAGCATTTGACATTATATAAGGAAATTTTAATTAAAGTGAATGAAAATTTAATATTGTCAATATAAAAGTTTAAAGATTAAATTGCTTTGACCCTAACAAATTTAGCTCTAGCAATATCACTACTCAAAATAATTAGCTATAATTTTTTAATAACTAATTCATTATTCTTGCAGTTTATATACACATTAAAAAAATAACTAAAATACATAATAATATATTCAAAATAAACCATACCCTTTGTCCCGAACCTAATGGCACATGACCGGCACTAGAGAACGAGAAAGTATAAGGCTTTCAGAACTCGTAGTAAGTATGACTACAAGCTAAATGACAAAACTGCAATATGACAGTTGTAACTATCACCACACAAAAGCTATGGACCCATCTGTCAAGCAAAAACTGTGCAAACTATCAAATCAAAGCCACGTGGGCTATAATCTCAATCATATTACCATATCCAATATCAGGTTCCTGCTTGACTAAACAACTCACCAAATACATACAGCTGACCAAAAAATACAAGAATACAAACGTTGGAAAATGACAATACAGAGTTCTAGATTTTATAATACATAACAATAAGAAATTAATTACACAACTGATTAATAAAATAAACTCCACTGTCGAAGGAGGAAAGACAGGATTAACTCAATTAAAATCACTTCTCAAACTCAACCTGCAACTTGAAAAAAAAATTAGGGAGACATGGGTGAGCGCCTCAACTCAGTGAATGATACTAACCAATATACAAACTTGGTGTCCTACAATCATTTTAAGGATAACAGTGCTTATGCATTGTGCCAAATAGACAAATAATCACATAATCAACCAAGGATAGGAAATAGTCGATAGGAACCATACTAAACCTCAATTTGGGTAACTAATCCCTCTATCTGGCTTTCTTAATCTAATATTTGTCTTTTAAAGATCCAATACATAAGGCCGCAACCGTCATTAGCCTATGCCACGTAGCACTGACCTAATTGGCAGCAGCGCTGAGTGATGAGTAAGCCTACAGCTGTCATACACCAGTCATAGCTCATCAAACATAATCATCATTGTGATCACAATTCTATGTCATCCCAATCACATCCAGCATCCACAAGTAATATGCAACAACAATACAATGAAGCAGTCACATACATATGCTATAATGTAACTCTTATTCATAATGCATAATTATATACATATATACATACAGTAAATATAGTGTATGGAAAGCATGAAAATAAATTAAGAAGTATTACTCATAAACTGGACGAATACCAAACCAGCTCTCCACTTAGAGTGCCTACCAGAAGTCACCTGAAACACCTCAACTGGACAACAAATGAAGATTACCAAAACACTAACTACCCAATTAAGTCATACTTAACGATTCCAAAGATTCTAATAAAATTTCGACAGAGTCTCCCCTAAAACTATTACACTACCCCATTGTAACAAAAGTAATAAACACTTTAAATTTACCATCGAGGCTCAACACAATCAAACACAACTCAACGACCCCTCCTGGATCTCCAAACTCAATGATTACCACAACGATCTCAAATTATTAATCAAACAAAGTTTTAGGTATATATATTTATACAAAAGATTTCTAATATATTTAAAACATAAATTATTCTTTAATAATTATTTTGCAATTAAATTCATTTATTAACAAAACTAATTTAACTTATAATCCACTTAAAATCAATACAAATCTTTTAAAACGTAATTTGTATGCACATACTTACAAGTAACTGTACAAAATTATTTATTTGAGCTAACGAATAAATTATCAAAATTCACATTTCCCAACTTTAGAAGAATATTATATAAATCGGAAACAATCTTTATGAATTTAATTCAGTTCAATACTCACTTTAAAGCAATATAAAACTTATATAATTAAAAGAAAATTATCAATAATATTAATTCATTTAGAACCATTTTATAAATCTCATAATAATTCACTCATTTCAATACTCAAATTAAAACAATATATATAAAAATATCATATAAAAAAATTCATAGAATCCATAAATATTATAATTTATCAACTAGCTCCAATAACAGTTCATAAATATACCATTTCTGATAATCGGTTTGAAATCGATCAACACAATAAAATTCAAGGGTTCCGGACTTACCAATGCAAAATCAAATAGAATGAGAGCTTGAAACATGTCAGAAAAATAAAAAAGGAGTTGCTGGAGTTAGGACATTCGGAGCCACTATCATCCGGCCATGTGCCACCGTGGACGGTGGTGTTGGAGGTCAAACTTAACATCATCCAGCTTGTCTCGACGCCAGGAGTCCATTGGTGGTGTCCATGCATCACCACTCGCCGCTGTTTCGCCGGAAAACACCTTAAAAGACCCGGTACTCCCATTTTTTGATTTGACGTTCCGGTCAACGAGGGGTGGCGAGATGGGTACTAAAATGAAGCTGGGGATGAGAAGGTTCCAACGAAGTAAAGATCACTGGGAACGGAGGCCTAGTTTAGTCGAAATCACCGCTTGAAGTGTTCGGTGCCGATGGAGCTTTGATCGGAGCGTAAGCCGAGCTCTGGTGGCTGTTGGCAACGAGACCAGTGGTGTTGGACTTGTCGGGAGGTGGGCTCTCTCCTAGTAGTGGCGGTGTCAACAAGCGGTGGCCGGAGGTTGGGTAATCAGACCTCAGGCTCTCTCTCTCTGATTTCTGTCTACTCCCTCAGCACCGACTACTCCCTTGCTTTTGATTGGTACTCTCTATACCAATCAGAAGTAAGGCCCACACACATAGCTATAAAAACTCTTTTTTTAAAATAATAATAATAATAATAATAATAATAATAATAATAATAATAATAATAATAATAATAATAATAATAACTTTAAACTTTAAATAAAAAAAATTAAAATTAATATTTACTTAAGCTTTAAAATTCAAAAATAGTAATTTGATTTAATAAATATCTTACCTCAAAAATAAAAATAAAAATAATGATATTTTTAAAATTATAATAATCCAACAATTTAAAAAATTGAAAATTTCAAATACAATGTAACAAATATAATTAATTAATTATATTTCCGTACAAAATAAGATTTTTAAAATAAATAAAAATTCAAGTTATTACAATCTTCTCCTTAAGAAAATTCATCCTTGAATTTTTAAACCTAGACATACACCACACACCTAAAAACTTTTCTACTATGCTTCTGTTACGCACTCTGATACACTACCTAAAAGCCACAAACTTACACTCACGGAATAACTAATCTATCAACTTTTAAATTCTACGGTTCATACTAACTCCCACACTTAACAAGGCTACTAAAAGAATCTATCCACTTTCGAAGGCATATCTCACCCTCAGGTAATCATTTCAGACCTAACCTTCACTTGGATGAGGTTTATTGATTGGCCAAATCACTAACCTACAATCCAATGAGGTTATGTTTGAAAATGGCACAAGCCAAGACTACTAGGAAGTCAAACTAGTAACACTAGGTTAGTTATACAATACTCATACCACACTTTACTCACTAGGGACTTAACTTCACATAATTAAATTGTAATAACTGCTTCTCACCTCTTGCTAGCTCTAAAATCGAACCACTCACTAAAAGTCCATTGTCGCTTGACTAACTATGGTGCATCCACAACTCATTTACCAAGAACATTCCTCATACTATAGCTATCACAACCATAACATCAACATCAATTCCAATATAGAATGACACAAAACAAAAAATTCTTATTTCATCATATACGGAGGTAGTGTCTCTAGTCCTGTTCTCTGCCTTATAGCAGCCTTCAAATACTATCACAACAGGGGTTTCAAAGAAAAGGAGATCAACAATAAAACCAAAGAAAGGAAATCAATATCACTCTCTCACCCTAATGGACTCAGAAGTCTTAAAGTGGAAACACTCTATTTCGACGAAAATAAGCATCTTGGGCTGTCACTTTTTGATAGGCTCTGATGTGCCTAAACGCACACTAACAACTGTAAGTGCACAGGTTGTTTTCAAGTAATAAAATGATGAGTAAATTATCATTTTCCACGAGGAATGTTTATAAGTACTAGCTCAAACTTCGACTATTGTCTAGTGAATTAAAGATTTAGGATAATAAAACTAAAACTAAAACTAAACTAAAAGGTGAAAAAATTGAAAGATATAAATAAGAATAAAGCTATCTAGATATGAATCCCCCTAGCCTATCATGAATGTTATGAACAATGAAATTGATTAACAATACAATGCATTGAATTGGCGTTCCACTAATTTAGACTAAAACCTCTCTTGAGCGATTTATCCTTTTTCTTTACAAACAATACTAGTGCACCCTATGTCAAACTGCTAGGTCGAATGAATCCTTTATCTAACATGTCTTGCAATTGCATCTTTAATTCTTTCAATTTAGCTGGTGCCATGCGATAAGGTGGTATCGAAATCGAATTAGTTCCCAGTAACACCTCAATATTGAACTCAATCTCCCTTTCTGGTGGCAATCTTGGTAACTCTTCAGGGAACACATCTAGAAATTCACTAACTGTAGGAATTTGTTCCATACCTTTCATTTCCACATTAAGATCTCTTACATGTGCCAAATACCCTTAGCATCCTTTCCTTAGAAGTCTTCTTGCACCAATAGCAGAAATCAAGTTATAAGGAGCCTCACTCCTCTCTCCTTGATACTCAAACTCCTCATCCAAACTTAATCTAAAAAAAATCTTCTTATTGAAACAATCAATAATGGCATAGCTCTTATCCAACCAATCCATGCCCAAAATCACATCAAATTCTAACATAGGTAACTCTATTAAATCCACTTCTAGTTTTTTACTAACAATACTTACAATGCAAGAGGGAAACACATTATTCACTTCTATCTCTTCCTCTAAAGGAGTAGAAACAAGTAATGGATTCTCAAGTAATTCACACATCATAGGGAGTTTCTTAGCAAAATATGATGAAACAAGGAGTGGGTCACCCCAGAATCAAATAATACTTTTGCATCAACAGCTTAGATAGAAAGAGTACTTGTGACCACTGTGTTGGAGGTCTGAGCATCAAGTTGTGCTAAAGCAAACACTCTCTCTCTACCTTTACACATCGGAGCTTGTCCTAAAGCTTGACTAGTAGCTTGTCCTGCACCTCTACCACCAAATCCTCTACATGTTGATGTTCCACTATTACCAGCTCTCTCCATCTGGACTGTGGACTGAGAAGTATGAGGTCCTGATGTTGATCCCCAAGGACAATCCTTTATATAATGCCTCGGTTGTCCACAACCAAAGTAAGCACTCGTCTCTTTATGGCACTATCCTTTATGTGGCTTCCCACGTGTAGAGCATGAAGGAGTAGAAGCTATAGATGGAGCAGAGTTAGCTATGTTGTAGCTGTCTTGATGAGTCTATCTAGGAGGATTCTATCTAAATCGGGATCTTCCCTATTGGTTTCTTGGATTACCCAATGACTATTGAGTAACATCCATACTTTTCATCCCACCATCTCCCTTATTCTGCCTTGATGAGGTCTCAATTCTAGTTTTCTTTTTCTTTTCCCTTACTGCTTTTACTTCCATTTCTCAATTCTCAATCATTCTTTCTTTATCCACAACTTCAAAGTATGTGTCGAACTTGTGAGCAACTAATACCTTGAATAACGCTGGTACCAAACCCCTTCTAAACCTCTGAATACGAGCAACTTCATCTGGTATAAGGGCAAGAGTAAACTTGCTCAATCTTCAAAATTTCTTATCATACTCCAAAACAGACATATCAGGAATTTGTGCCAATCTATCAAACTCCACAAATTTAGGATCTCTTACACTCTCGGGTAATAACTCATTGATAGCCAATTCTTTAAATATGTCCTAACTAATCCCTTCATTCCTCTCAAGTATTCCAGAAATTCTCCTCTTGTACCAATCCTTTGCATCCCCTTTCATAAGATACCCAGTAAACTTAATTGTCGTTCTATTAGGAACCCTCAAAATTTGAACTCTATCTTCCATATCCTCAAGGAAATCTATCGGGTCTACTTGTGAACCCTTAAAATTACACCTCTAGACAACCGGTTTTCAATTACGAACCCATAGAATCAAACTGGGCCCAAATCAAATCAGAAACAGACCAAAATATTACAAAACCGGGTCGATCCGGATAGAAAATTGAACCAAACCTGAACCAGTTCGGGGAGTGCCATAAGCGTACCACCAAGGCACGCAGCATCGTATGCGTGCCGCCAAAGTACATGATGTTGTATGTGTGCTGCCAAAGCACACAGTGTCACATGCGTGCTGCCAAGGCGCGTGGTATGCCGAGCGTGTCATGCCGCGCGTGCCTCCAAGGCTCGCGGCATGCCGCCCGAAGGCCGGCACGCGGTGCCAGAGGCATGTCGCCGGTGCTGCCAGCCGCCTCCAGGCCCTCCCTTCCTCTATAAATAGACCTCTTTCTCTTCAGAAAGGGGAGGGACAAAAACTTTGCTTGATTTATAGCTAAAACTCTGTTGTTTCGATACATAAAAATCACTTTTCTATATCCAAATCCATCATCCACCAAATTTATTTTAATTTAAACTTATTATTATTCGTTTTGAGTTCCTAATCCGAAGTGGAGCTCAGATCCGAAGTTAAGCTCACCCCAATCGCGAAAAAGCCAAGAAAAACAAAGGTATAATCCCTTTCTCTTGCATTTTAAAATTCTAAATTCAGATCTAGAATTTCATCGTATTATTGCATCTTATTTAAGTCTAAAGCTGAAAACGTCTAAATCTTATTAATTTAAAATCTGAATTAAATTAATAAACTGACTCAAACTCTTTTTATCAAAACCCCTCATTCGCAAGAAGGAAAAACTGCGTGGGGTTTGATTCCCATTCAACGGGATTCATAGGCATGCTAATCTTTAAGGCATCAATTCCAAAATATTTTAAATAATATTTTCCCTTTCATATTTTTTTTTATCTTTCCTTTATTGCTTTATTATCCTTTATGCATTTCCTTTATTAAAATTAATTGAGGAATATGTACTTTTCCTAGTACCCATAAGGGCTAGAGAAAATATCCTCTCTGTCTTATCTGTTTTATGATTTATTTCTGTTTATTTCTCTCATAACTGTCATTCATATAATATTTACATCACTTTTAACTGTTTCATTCATCATCTTTATCCATGTTCATGTATACATAAAAAAATCACCATTTTGTATAAAGTTATTTTATACTTTAAGCTAAACTAAAGAAATTTACTGTTTATTACCAAAACTTGATCCCCAAGCCCTCTTTGGTCACTCGTCTATTGGGATAAAATAAATAATTTGTTGTCAACTTAATTAGGTTTTCCTTTAATTTTTTCCAATTAAAAATAAATAAAATTGAAGTGGCGACTCCCTTTACAATGCCAAAATACAAAATCCAATTTTCCAGAACTCATAGCGGGTTTCCGATTGTGGAGTTTCTCTCGAAGAGCATTTCGATTCCCTTAGCGGATCGGTGCTCAGGCGAGGCCTCACAGTTGGCGACTCCACTGGGGACAATTAAATCTTTTTAAAATAAAAGATAAAAGTGCATTACTTTTGGTAACATACAAAGTTTGGCTTTAGTTCAAAATAACTTTCCATACATCACTACATATGGACTCCTTGTCCAAAACCCTAGTTTCCTAGGAAAACAATAGATAGAAAGTAACATCAAGTGGGTAACTCTCTTTGGGTCTATTCGCCGATAGTGAAATCATCCAGCCCGCGACATATCCTTTAAATACTTTTTAAAGGTGTAACGAGTATGCAAGCACTGTTTGACCCACGCGAGGCTCCTTGACTCACATGTGGTTAGGTATATCGCATCTCTAGTGTGATGAGTACCTAATTCAAGCCACCCTTACCTTTCCATGTAATGAACCTAGAACCTAACCTTAGTTTGTATGTTTCATAAAGCAAAATCCTTACATATTTGCATCTTCATCATGCATCCATATTGCAAAACATGCATTCATTTTTAATAGATCCTTGAACTGAAGAAGGGTCAAACACTTTCACCTCGACCCAATCACCTTCACCCCACAAAACTTAAGCCCAATACCTTTGGCCCATCATCCTCAATGCCCAAAAAATAATTGGCCCACAACACCATAAGGGATCCTTTTCCCTCAGAATCTGTATACTATTACCCGCATATCACCTCTTCACCAATCACTTACTAGGTGGTCTTTTGGTTTTACTTAAAGGTACCAATGGTTGATCCAATTGACATGGCTGCCCTGACCACATTCATGACCAATCTCCTTAAAAAGCAAGAGGAGAATTTTCAAGCAATTTTGAATGCTCAATAAGCCTAATTCAAAGAACAGAGGCAATCCATCATCAAAGAAGTGTGAGCCATGGTTAATCAAGCTAGCCTCAACTTGACTAAACCAAACATAGTGTTGGACCAGACCACCCTAAATCTGAACCAGGTCAATCTTGTTCCATCCCAAACCCATAATAACACTACTTCATCACCTAAAACAACCATTGACCTTACAGGCAAGGGAAAGGCTATTATTAGTACCCCTCAAACCAATGAGGTTCCAAACATCATTGCCCAACCTGCTACTTCATCTCCTGCGAATCCTTTTCAAAGGGAGGAAGCTTTCTCTCACCTTGACTTGAGAACATTCATGGAGAAATTTAAAGCGATGGAGAAAGCCATCAAATCCTTAAAGCACAGCAATAACCTGATTGATGTGGACAACTTAGCCCTGTTCCTTGATGCTAAACTTCCACCCAAATTTAAAATGCCTGAACTTAATAAATTTGATGGAACCACTTGCCCCAAGACTCATCTGATGATATATGTGGGGGCAATGCAGTCTTTAGGACTTAACAAAGAGCTCATTGCACAACTGTTCCAACAATCATTAACTGGTGCAGCATTGAGATGGTTCATTTCACTAGACAAAAGCCAGAAAAGGACCTGGGATGATATCTGTCAAGCCTTTATCAAGCAATATCATTACAACAGTGAAGTGGATGTCACTAGGCGTGACTTGGAAACCACCAAACAACTTTCGAATGAGTCCTTCTCCACTTCCTTACAAGGTGGAGGGCTAAAGTAGCTCAAATGGTAAACAAACCAAATGAACAAGAACAGGTGGACATCCTTGTCAAGAACCTACTCCCAGCTTACCAAGCCCATCTGCTAACCCAATATCTGCCCACCTTCAAAACTTTGGTGGCAACTGCATCCAGGGTTGAAGATTACATCCCAAGCGGATCATTTCAACCTGAATTCTCCACCACCGATATGAATAGTGATGAAGAATCTGAACCCTATAACCTTTAAGGCTAAGACCGACATGCCTCAATCTCATCTTCCTTTTCAAACCTGAAGCCATGTTTCCATGCATCTTCACCAAAGTGGAAAACAAACCCCACCTCGCCTCACCTCACCTCTGCCCAAGTAGCATGTTGTGGAGGAGTTCAAGCTCAACTAATCTAACCTGTCTGAGATTGAGTCCAAGTCCAAATCCAAAATTGAGTCTGAGTCCATATTCAGAGTCCGAGTCCAAGTCCAAATAGAGTCAGAGTCCATGTTCAAAATCCAAATTCGAGTATGAGTTTTTCATTTATAAGTTCGAGTCTTTGTACTATATTCTCCTTTTGCAATATTATTCATGCACTTCTCTATTCTCATCTTTTCAGTTTAATCTGATAATAAAAAAAAAATTAAAAAAAATAATGATAAAAAAAATCAATGAATTTTGGCAAGCATTTGCATTTTACCATGAAATCCACCATGATTTGGAAACAATCAAGACTTGAGGGATTCTTGTACCCACATCAGCAGTCGCTTCACCAGCTCCCAACCAAAGGATAGTCAATAAAGAACATCAAATGGTAATCTATTCAGTTGGAGCAGTCAAAGCTAAAGGCAATCCAATAAAGTTACCCATTGTACTTTTGGGTAATAAAAAACAGACACCTCAACAAAAGGCAATAATCTCAAAAAGGACCCGATGTCCCCATAAGGTTTCTCTCTAGACAAAGATTCAATGAAATGGTCTAGACAAAGGTCAAACCCCAAGACAAAGGACAGCAGTAACCCAAATCATGGTGGAATAATATTTAAATGCCAAAATTCATTGATTAGCTTGCTAAGTTGAAAACCTGAAAGGGAGACTTAGTTAAAAATTAGAGAAAGCTTACTAAGTTGAAAACCTGAGATGGCTACTTAGGCAGAAATTAGAGCAAGCTCATCGAGTTAAAAACCCAAAAGGGAGGCTCGGGCAAAAGTTAGAGCTAAAAAGAAGAATCATCCTGATCAAATCATTATGTTCCTTATGCCATTTATCCTATATTAAAGGCATATCATCTTAAGTCATCATCTTCCGGCTGATCCCTCATTAGGGACATGCCTTCCGAATCATCTTCTGTCAAATCATCCGTCACGTCTCTTAGATCAAGCAGCTAAGTAACCCTTATCATTCATTAAGGGTAAATCCTTCAAAACGTCTGTCAGGTCTCTTAGCTCAAGCAACTAAGTAACCCTTATCATTCATTAAGAGTAAATCCTTCAAAATATTCGTCACATCTCTTAGCTTAAGCAGCTAAGTGTGAGGCCTCGCCCGAGCACCGGTCCGATCCACTAGAGGGGATCGAAATGCTCATTTGGGTTTGGTCTCATGATGGAACCCTCGGGTTCGGATTGGTTGATTTTGAAAATGAATTTGGGAGTCGCCACCTTAATTTTATTTGATTTGGGAAAAGTTAAGGAAAAACCCATTTGACTCAAATTATTACCCAATAGAAAAGTGTACTAGTCCTCGATTACCAAAGAGGATTCGGGGACTAGGTTTTCGGTTCATTTTTTTTTATTAATTTGGCAAGTTTAATACACAATGACTTAAAATTGATTCATGAACAATATAAATGAATGAACTGTTATAAATGAATGAGCAATAATGTATGAATTAAAGTAAAGTAAAACAGTAAAAGAAATAATAAAAGCGTTAAAGGAATTAAATAAAGAAAGCAAATAAGAATCTTAAATTTACAAAACAAACCAAATTAGGGGATACTCCCTCTAGCCCTTATGGATTCTAGGAGAGTCACACATTCCCCAAATTAAATCCAATAATGAAACAAATAAAGCAAAGAAATAAAAAAAAAAAAAGAAGAAAGAAACACAAAATCTAAATTAAGTGAAGAAAGTGAAATAAGAGAAAGATAATTTATCTTAATTGGATTTGATGCTTTTAGGCAAGCATGCCTACGTATCCCTTTGAATGAAAATCAAAATCTACGTAATTTACCCTTCTTGCGAAGGGGGTTTGTTTTAGTCTGAGCCTTTTATCATGTTTCAATTCATTGATTAAAAGGTGAGTTGGTTGATTTTAATCAAACAGACTTGATTACCAAGTTGTTAATTAAGTCATATTAAATTAACAAACAAAAAGCATCAAAACAAGTTAATTAATTCAGTTTCTAATTAACATGCTTCTTAAAGTGATAAAGAGAAAAGGATGGGATTAAGAAGGAGGAATCATATAAAGAAAATGGGGAAAGCAATAAACTATGCTAGAATAAAAAGAATTAACTAAAAAGAAAACAAATAAAGCAAATAAAGCAACAAAGAAAGCAAAGCAAAATTCAAAACAAAATAAAACAAATAAATGAAAAAGGAAGAAAATAAATACCTTGCGAAGACGATGTTTGGGGACGTATGGACGGAGCAGACGACCGGATCGCAGATCCACTTTCTCAACTTGGTGGGACCTACAGCCTTTGAACGGCTACTAGGATGGCGTTTTTGAGACTTCCTCGAACTGATTTGAGGAAAAGGAATCTCGAAACGACTACCCAAAACCAAAATAAATTTTGAACTAGAAAGGCACGTTCTTTCGAACCAAACCTTATAAAATTGTTTGCTTTAGATCAATTAAGCTTTGATTAAGCAAATTCGTGTCCTTTAGTGAGCTAGGACGGGGGGTTTATATAGGTAGAGGGGCTAAGAATAGATTTCACATTTTTCAATGTGGAAAAACTAACCAAAAGTGCCAAAATTGCACAGAAGCCTTCTGGGATCGCACAACTATCTTTCGGGACCGTACAGCAGGATGGGGGACCGCACAGGGCCAGTTTGGGACCGCACAGGCATTGTGCGGCCAGACCAAGGTCGGTTCTTTGATTTTTTTTGATCATTTCTTGCCCGTTTGAGTTTCCGAGTCCTTTTTGCATGTCCGCGGGTTTAGACGGTGTGAAATTCAGGGTTCACAGTAATGAGAATAATGAAGTAGTAAGATATAAAGCGAGGCTAGTTGCCAGGGTTTTTTGCATAGACCCGGTATTGACTATGAGAAAACTTATTATCCTGTTGTGAATATAATCACATTCCGATACTTAATTAGTATGGCAGTTAAATAAAGGTTTAATGTGCTTTATGAAAATTATATTTATGTGAAAGTCCCAGAAGGATAAAAGATAATAGAAATGAATGCACATCAAACATGTGACATGAATTACATCGAATTGCAGAAATTCATGTATGGATTAAAGTAAAGTGGATATATGTGGTATAATCGTTTGATTGAATCCTTATTGAAAGAAGGATATGTGATTAATACACTATGTCCATTTGTATTCATAAAAGATCACAAAATGGTTATGTTATTATTGCAGTATATATTGATGATCTAAATGAGACTCCTAACGAACTCTTGAAAAGTGATTTCAAGATGAATTTAGGAGAAACAAAATTTTGTATCGACTTGTAGATCGATCATTTATCCCAAAGAGTCCTAATATATCAGTCTACTTATGTGGAAAAGGTACTTAAGCAATTTTGCATAGATAAATCATTTCCCTTAAGCACATTAATGGTATCCGCTCACTGGAAGTGAATAAAGACCATTTTAGACCTAAAAGGATAACAAAAAGCTATTTGTTCATGAAGTATCCCATATTTGAGTGCTATAAGGGCATTCATGTATCTTGCAAATTGCATCAGGTCTTATATGCATTTGCAAGAAAAACTCCTAGCTAGGTATAGCTCTGCACCTACCAAGAGACATGAGAGTGGTGTAAAAAACTTATTGTGTTATCGACAGGAAGCTTTTGAAAACGCAGTGCACCCAGGTAAATAAGGAACGAGATGATTTGGTTATATTTTTATTTGATATTGGTCTACAAACGGATGTTGGTTATTTGTCTGATCCATATAAGGATAGATCTCAAACTAAATATGTGTTTACTTATGATGATACTGCAATTTTATAAAGATTTTTATGGTTGTGAAGTACCTTAATAAATATGCTCCCATTATATTGTTTAAGAATAATGCAATATACATTGCACAAACTAAAAGTGGATATATTAAGGGTGACCAAATTAAATATATTTCACCCAAATTCTTTAATACGCATAAGCTCCAGAAGAGTGATGAAATAGATATCCACCAAATTCGCTCGAGTGACAACATAACAGACTTATTTACTAAGTCCTCATTTAATGTCATATTTGAATGACTTGTTTTATTGATTGATATGTGCCGTTTTAAAATGTTGTCCTCATCAGGGAGAGCGAATCAATATAAGATTGTACTCTTTTCCTTAGCTATGTTTTTTTCCCATTGGGTTTTCTAGCAAGGTTTTTAACGAGGCATATTTATGGTGCAAGTAATATCCAAGGGGAAGTGTTATAGATAATTATTATATGTGGATATTACTTAAACATCATTGAGTATATATTTTAGAGAGATTATAGTATAGGGTTATTTCAGTAATGTTGTATACACTAAACCCTAGCTATTTCTCTATATAAGGGAAGCTAGAGT
>CATKHJ010026501.1:0-15346 GCA_949750685.1 Vernicia montana | reverse complement strand
CATATGTGTTTTACACATTAATTAAGAGATTGCTTGGAAAGTTTTATTGGACTCAAACAATAGGTGTTGTGAAATTTTAAAGTGTTTGATTTTTCGCAAACCTATCGATTCCGCTGCGTTCGGGCCCAATAATCCCTTCAACGGTTGGATGAGTTTAGTGGTTCAGAAGAGGATTGGTGGCAATATTAGGCTTTGGCTTGGGGACAATGATGTCTCCATTGTCGATGAGGTCCTGAATTCTGTGTCTCAGAGCTTTACATGCATCGGTCTTGTGTCCCGCTTCATGGTGGTAATCACAATGCTTGTTTGCATTGTAGCCCTTGGGAAAGGGATTTGGAGGAGTTTGTGGTTCAAGAGGCTTAACAAGATGAGCCTCTAGGGCTTTCTTGTAAACTGTGCTGAGGGGCATGCCTAGCTTGCAGAAAGTCGTCCTTGATTCTAATCTCATTGGTTGATAAGAGACAGCATTTACGTCCCCTCCTCTTTGGATGGTGGTGTTGTAATTGTTGTTCTTGTGATACCTTGAACTAGAGGATTCATCCTTGATTCGTCTTAATTATATCAAATCCTCGATCTTAGTGGCGGTGGCGATAAGAGCATTAAAGTCTACGAGATACTGAGTTTGCAGATGAATTTGGCATTGGGGAGGAGATTCTTGACAATGATATCAATTTTTTCTACTTCAGATGGGCGGTTCTCCATTTGCGCTGCTTTGGACCTCCACCTTGTAAGGAATGCGGCGAAGGACTCTCCCAATCTTTGCTTGGTTGTTTTCAGATCTCAATGGGTGACATCTACCTTGATGTTGTAGTTGTATTGTTTGACAAATGCATTGCATATGTCATCCCAACTTTTCATGTGGTTTTGGTCAAGATCTAGTAACCATTTGACAGCAGCTCCGGTCAGGGATTGTTAGAATAACTGAGCAAGGAGCTCGTCATCCACTCCAAATGGTCTCATGGTGCCCACATACATTTTAAGATGAGTTTTGGGGCATGTGGTGCTGTTAAATTTATCCATGACCGACATTTTGAACTTAGGTAGAACCCTCGTATTCGGAAAGAGAGCTAGAGAGTCGACATCTATCATGTCTTCGTGCTTCTTGATATTCTTAAGAGTTCTTCCCATAGCCTCAAATTTTTCCATCATTTTCTTAGCTTTGGGAAAGCTAAAGAAGTCCCCACTTTGAAAAAGATTCGTAGTGGGGGAAGGGGTAGTTGCATTTAGGTCCGAAGTAGGGGAGGTAGAAGTTTCAGGAGCCTTCCCTTTATCAGTCAGATCGATAATAGGAGCAGTAGGAGCATGGCTAGTACAAGCCTGGGTGAAAGTGGGCTCAGTACAAGTAGGAGTGGTAGTGGCATTGGTCATTTCCTTGACCTGGTTGAGGATGGACTGGTGTTGGGTGTTCAAGGCGTTAGTGAAGTTGGCAGACTGGGTACTGAAAACATTGGCGAATGAATCGGCTTGAGTTTTGAGTGTAGTGGTGAGTGCGGTTTAAAAAGTTTCCTCTTGTTTCTTGAGGAGGCTGGCAAAAAAGGTGTTTATGGCATCCTGATCGAAGGTGTAGGCCATTGTTACCTTCAAAAGAAAAGGAAAAGGAAAGGTAAAAATTTATACTGGAAAAGTATAAACAGATGCAACGGTATATTGGGAAAATGATTCTCTTCACTGGGTTTATTGGTTAAGTATGTTGTTTTTGGGTGACAGACCACCGATTTTGGTTTACAGGGTAAGAAGACTCCATTCTTGAGTTTCTTATGCATGTATGCATGTTGGTGTCATGATGCATGTCAAAAAAGGGTTTCATGGATCATGTACAAAAATCTTGATTATTATGGTACATGGAACCTAAGGTCAAAGGTTAAGGAAACTATATGCACAAGGGTGAAGGGTAGTTTGGTTTAAGGGTCCCCGTCCCACTAGAGCATCAATATACCTAACCACATGTGAGTCAAAGAGACTCGCGTGGGTCCAACAGTACGGATTGCTTGTTACACCACCGAAATGATAGAGGATTCGTCACGGGGTGGAATGCTTTCACTATCTCCCAACATACTCAAAGTGAGTTGTTGAGCCAATGCTACTCACCATCCAAAAGTTTTCCTAAATCTATAGTTAGGCAAGGAACCTTTATTATGTAAGATGATGCATGAAAGTCAAATTAAAATTAAGTGCCAAATGGAGATTATTTTGAAAAATATTCAAACCAAATAGTAATCTTATTTTGCTTTCCTTTTATTGAAAAAAGGATGGCAACTAGTCCCCAGTGGAGTCGCCAACTGTGAGGCCTCGCCCAAACGCCCCTCCCCTCGCTCGGGAAAATGTTGCCTTAAGGAAAGGCAAGCAATTTTTAAGGGAGTTAAGGTACGAGTTTCGGTGCTCACGATTGGAAGCGGCTATCGCCTCGAAAAATTGATTTCATTTTGAAAGGATTTGGGAGTCACCAACCTAATTTATTTAAATGGGAAAATTAAGGAAAAACCCAATTTGACTCCAATTCATTAATCTTTGATTAATTTACCCAAGGATAAAGTTACTAGTCTTCGAACCAAGTTGAGCTCAAGGACTAGGTTTTTGGTTTCAAACAATCTCCATTTGGCTCTTAAGTTTGATTTGACTTTGAAAAATTGATTTCATGAATGACAAATATTAATTGTAATTTAAAGTGTATGAACATGGCATAATTATTAATGCATGTAAGAGCAAGTAATTAACTATTAGCAGTAATTAAAATTTACAAGAAAGCATAAATTAAAATAAAAGGGGAAGGAAATTGATTGGAATTTGGATTTGAGACTTGGATTTAGATTCCAAGTGTACCTACATACCCCATTGGATGGGAATCAAAACCCACATTGTTCGTTCCACGGTGAGGTGAAAGGGTTTAAAGATCAGTTATATTTGATCGGATTGATTTGATTTGGGGTTTGAGTGAAGGTAAATGATTATACCTTCTTTTTTGGGATTTGTGAGTGAAGGGTTTTACCGGATCGGAGTTCCGTTTAGGGAGGTGGATTGGATTCAAATTTGTTTTAAAGAAGATTAATTTAAAAGGATTGATTACTCAAATTTTAATTAATTAAAGTGATTAATTAATTAAAGTGATTAATTAAAAGGATTAATTAATCCAATTGAGTGTAGGATAAATTAGAATTAATTAATTAAAATCAAAGAGAGTTTAATTAATTAAGAGAGAGAGAGAGAGAGAGCAGTAGAAAATTCGATACTAACTTTTGGTGCAAATTGAAATGAAAAATGGAAGGGCTATTTATAGGAAATGAAAATGGGTGAAAAGACCAAAAAGGGCTTGAAAAAGTAATCTGAAATAGGGGCAAAAGGGTCATTTTCACGAACAGGGGTACCCTGGAGGGGAGCCTGCGGAGCCACAAACAACCTACTCGTGTCCGTGAGAGAAGCTCGTGGACGGCCACCAAAGCACCTCGCGGACACGCGAGAGACTCTCACGGCTCCGTGAGTGCACATCACGATTGCCGCGAGAGCGCCTCACGGACGTGCGTAGGCGCTCTGTGGCGCCGCGAGATTGTCTCACGGACATCCTCGTGGCGCTCGATTTTCATGCCTATCTTTCCATCAGCTCAGCTTTTGGGGTTTCCGGGTTAGTTTTTGGGGCTTTCAGGTTAGTTTTTGGGATATTCTGAAGTCTGAAAAATTACTGGTCAGAGTCGGTGGATCCGAAATTAATTATCGGACAATTTGGAAGTCAGTTTTGGAAAAAAAATCAGTCAGTTTTGGGAAAGTGCTGTTTGGTACAAAAAGTCCAGTCAAGATTGAAAAAGTGTCAGTTTGGATAGAAAAATATTCCAGTCAGCTTTGGAGAATTTAGAAATAATTTTAGAGGTGCGAAATTGAGGGTTCATACTCACATGGAGCTCTAAAGTGAGTTTGAATACAAACATATACATATAATAGAATGGAAATTTACATTGATCTATTATTCCTTAAGAGATGGAAAGATCTTAAAGAGTTAACCTTTGGAAATCCTACTGCTTTCCTAAAAAAAAAAATCAACAACTAATGAGAAATCTCAATGAGTAAAGAATATACTACCATACTTGTGAGGCTAGGTGTTCAAGGTTAGTTCACAAGAATGGTACTCATTTTCTCATACAAAGAACAAATAAGTACATATCAAATCAAGTGGCAAAATAGCAAATAGCAATTAGGTCACATATCAACTGCATATAGGTATATGGAACACATGACAATTTTAAGTAGAAAAATTTGAAGCAGAGTGCTTCCCTAAAATTTTCAATCTTCAATAAGACAAGAGCAAAGGCTAGGTTACATATGCTTTGAATAATATACTCTATCTGCGGGTATCCCGTGTGCACACTGTATGATGTAATACCCATATCAATCGAGGATTTCTGCTTAAAGACTTAGAGTTTTCTCATAGAAGAAATATAATAACAAATGGCTCATATAACATCATTAATAACAAAGAACAATTCACATCTTCAATGACAAGTAATAACACTAAAGAGAAAGAATATCAATGGCAAGTGGTTCTCATAAAAAATGATTTCAAGTAAACAAATGGTTCAATTCAAGTAGTTTCAATAATCACATATAGGTGGCTTGAATAAATATAAACTTAGGAATCAAATACACAAGTATAATAGTATATTTTTCACTCAACTCAATCAAAATGCACTTCTAAACACTTGTACTCCTTTTTTACATCAAGTAAAAGGAATACTCATTTTTATTCCCTCCTCTTTGGTCTCCTCTTGGAGCTTAATTATTGATTCTTGTATCACCCTTGGATGGCCGGCCAACTACTTAAACAAGGGACTAAAGTTTTCCTTTCTAATTTTGAGAGAAAGAAGATAGAGAAAAATTTGTGAAGAAATAGAAGATAAATGGAGAAAAATGTAAAAGATTAGAAGTTTTTATACTAATACATAGTGAAAAAAATTGTCAAATTGTGATTGGGCCATTTGGCTAAGCATGGCCAGCCATGGGGTTTTAAAATGACCATTTTATTTTTTTTAATTAAGTTTTAATTGCATTTATACCACTCCCTAATTTCCTTTTCCCGTCTTCCAATTCCTCTTTTAATTTTAAGTGTTTTCTAATAACTTTCTAAACTCCAATATTTCATTTAATCCTCTTTTAATTTTTCAAGAGCATTTTGATTACTAGTAATTAATTAATTGTCACACATATTCATATGCATTATTAGCACTTATCTAAAATTCACCCAAAATTAGGAAGGTTCAATTTAATTAAGGTTTTGATTTTTAAAAAAAATTGCACTTTTAGGTTTTCTTACCTCCATTTATATTCCATACTCTCACATACCTCTAATTTAGGTTTTGGGGTATTACATTCTCCCCCCTTATTAAAATTCGTCCTTGAATTTTCTTATACTCAAACTAGTTATCTCATGTGCTTAAATTCTATTGAGAAAGTCATGACTCCCTAGTTTATATACCCTATCACATAAAATCATATAATATGTTTATACTTACAAGTCATATTATCATTAGATTGATGTACTTTTGGCTGACCAAGTGCAAACACTCTAGCTTGACTTATACCACCAATTGTTTGACTTGCTCCAGCAGTTTATCCCTGACCTTTACCTTGTCCACCAAAACCTCTTACATCCATTCTACTCATTTGCACGGTAGGTTGTGAAATAGTGGGCACAACTCGCTGCTCTATCCACAATGGACAATCTCTAATGAAATGGCCTATCTCGTTGCTCTATCCACAATGGACAATCTCTAATGAAATGGCCTATCTATCCACACTTTAAACATGCCCCTATGTCTTTTACCACAGGTGGAGAAGATAAGAGGCGCATAACTGTATTGTCCTTATCTATATATACTAATAATTTTTGGAACAAAGGTCTTTAAAGCACTTCTAACTTGGCTTCTTCATTGACTTCCTACTCTTAGTGGATTTTGAACCATAGTTGGGGTTGAATATTCATGCACTCTCTTCTCTGGACTACTTTCCCTTCTCTAACTATAAATTCCTTGACCTTTGACCTTATTCTTCAATTTCTGCTCTTTCTCTACTCTATTTGCTTTATGCCTTACTTTAATCTGCTTGGCCCTATCAATCAGCTTGGCCAATGTGGGGAATTCAATAGCATACAAAGCATTATACAAGAGTGCAAGTAAACCCATCTTTCTATCTGACTCATTTCATTAGGTATGATATGATTGCTCATCCTATTGAATTCCCTAGCATATTCAGAGACTGTCATGCCAAGCTTTTGCTTCAACTACTCAAATTGTAATGCTCTGTTTTGCCTTTCCCCTACATCAAGGAATTGGTCCAATAACTCTTATTTAAACATTGTCCAGGTGGGAGGGTTCTCTCCATACAATCGATCCTCTACGCTTCTTTGGAACCAATCCCATGCATCCTTCTTCAATCCTACCAATTCAATTACTTTTACATCAGAGTAGGGAAAACTCTAGACTAACTTCTCCATCTCCTCAAATTCTTATGATTCCTCTCCCTCCTCACCTTTAAACTTTGATGGTTTAAGCCTCCTAAATTCATAAAGGGAGACCCCTTCATCATTCAACATTCTTCTCTTCACATGCCTTGGTGTAGGCACAGGTCGGGGAGAAGGAACTCTAACTTCCACTGGAACTAGTGGAGCTTGTTATTCTTTTCTAAAAGCTCGATTTTCTTCTCTTAATTTTTTTATTTCTTGTCTTAACTCATACAACTCTTGTCTTATAACATTCCTATGCTCTTGTGGAACATATTCATCTTCTTCTTGAACTCTTCTTCTAACCATTGGCGGTTCCACAACTCTCTTTGACACTGACGCAACACCTAAAGCCACATCCGGAACTACTTTTCTTTTAGGGTGGGGTGGTTCCCTTCTAGGACATGCTCATGGTCTTCTTTCTCTAGGTGGAGGCTGTCCTTGTCTAGGATGTCCTTGTTGTCTTCTTCTTGGTGGCATCTATATCACAAACACATATAAAGAAATTTAACACATAAGGACAACACATATATAACTAAACGCTGATTGCAATTGACATGAAAGGATAATCCTATACTCCATGGTGTTCACATATCTTTTGACTCATATAGTCTAATGTAGACTTAATCTTATGCTCTGATACCAACTTTGTCACAACCCAACTTTTGAGCCGCAACGGTACTAGGGCATGGGTAGCCATAAGGGCACCAACTACCCGTAAAATACATATCTGCTATACAATCAAAATGGTATCATACTGTGAACCCTTAATTTTACACCACCTAAATTAATAATAAAAATAAAAATTAATTAAAAAAAATTAAATTAAAAAAAGGCCAAATTGGCCTGCAGTTCCGCAAGCCTGCCCTGTGGCAGCAGACCCCTTTTTCTGAGTTTTTTCCTCTTTTTCCTTTCATCCCACATCGAAACTTCATGAAACTTCTCCCCAACCTTCACCCTATATATAGGAGCCCTCCCACTCGTTATTCCTCACCTCTTGACTACCTGGCTTGCTAGATTAGCCTTTGCATCAAGCAAACCATCCCCATAAGCTTATTCCACCAAGGAACAAGCTTTCTAGTTTTAAATTTTCTTGTATTTTTATTTTTATTTTTGTTTTGCTATTGCTCCTTACTTTCCAAAGAAAATTGGGTTGCGACTTCCCGAGCCGACCCTCTTCTCACTGTCCGAGACTAGTTCGCCGCCGACCGAGACAAGTCTCCTCCATCTCAAAGCCGCTCAAGCACAAGGTAATCATTTTTTCCCTTTCCTTTTTTTATTTTTATTATTTAATTTATTTTTTCCTCTTTGGAATTAGTCTTTTTATTTAGTTATTTTTCCCTCCTTGGGATTATTCTTTTTTTTCCCTTTCGGCTCCTTGCCTAATTCTTTTCTCTTAATTGATTCACTTAGGTTAGTTAATTAAAAACTAAAATAATTAATTCAACTTGTTAATCAATTAAAATCAATCAATCAATCAAAACATGATAAAGTAGTTTGACTAAACTAATCCCTTCGGAAGAAGGGAAAACTGCGTGGGTTCTGATTCCCATTCAAAGGGATACGCAGGCATCCTTGGTCCAAGCATCAAATCCAATTAAAATTAACCAACTTCTCCCCTCATCACCTTCTTCAATTTAATTTAATTTATTTTGTTACATTGATTTTATTAGGATTTTGGGGAATGTGTATCTTCCCTAGAACCTATAAGGGCTAGAGGAGGTATCCCCTAATTTGGATTTTTGTTATAACTTTAAATTATTTTTTCTCTTTCTTTTTATTTTCTCCTTATTTAATTTATTTACATAGTCATGCATTTGTTATATTGTACATAATTCATGAAATTAATTTTAAATCACAGCTTTATTAAATGACAAACTAATTAAAATGAACCGAAAACCTAGTTCCCAAATCCTCTTTGGTTTCAAGGCTAATGATCCTTTTCCTTTGGGATATAATTGGAATCAAAATGGGTTTTTACCTTATATTTTTCCAAATAAAAATAAAGTAAGGTGGCGACTCTAAATCAAATTTTAAAATCAATCAATCTAGGCCCAAGGTCTTCATTGTGAGTTCAAACCCAAATGAGCATTTCGATTCCCTTCTAGCGGATCGGACCGGTGCTCGGGCAAGGCCTCACAGTTGGCGACTCCACTGGGGACCATCTTCTTTTTAATAAAAAGAAAATAAGAGGACTACTAATTGGTTAAAAAGTTTGGCTTTTAATATAGCTATGACTTTCATGCATCACTTGCATAGGCTCTTTGCCTCCAAACCTAGTTCTAGGAAAACAATGGATAGTGAGTAGCATTGAGTGGGTAACCCTCCTTGGGTCTATTTGCCGATAGTTAAATCATCCATGCCACGATAAATCCTTTGATCCTTTCAAAGGTGTAACGAGAAAGCACGTACCGTTGGACCCACACGAGGCTCCTTGACTCACATGTGGTTAGGTATATCGTTATTCTAGTATGACGGGTACCCAATTCAAACCACCTTTACTCTTTCATGTAATGAACCTAGAATCTGACCTTAGGTTGTATGTACCATAATCAAAGCCTTGCACAATTGTATCTTCATGAAATATTTTTCCCATGCATATCATGCATTTATAATGTATAACAAAGCAAACATTCATCCTAAGCTTAGGTCATACCTTGAATCGAAGAGGGGTCAAACTCTCTCACCTCAATTCAATCACTTTCGCCCCACAAACCTTAAACACCATTATCCATTATCCAACCCAAAACTCAGGTGCCCTTAATTCTCACCCTTGACCTTTAGCACCTTGGACTTACCCTTTATCCAAGATCACCTTTAAGACCAATACCCTTGGTCCATTACCTTCGTAACCAACCCATTATCCCTAAAGTCCAACAACCTTGGCCAAGATATAACCCAAATCTTCAAAGCCCAATCCCTTTGGCCCAACAAGCTATCTTAAGCCCAATACCTTTGTCCTAACAAGCTATCCTAAGCCCAAAGCCTTGGCAAATCCTCAAAACCCAATACCTTTAGCCCAACATGCTACCCTAAAACCCAAAATATTTGGCCTACTATCACCTCAAGCCCAAGATATTTGGCACCTTATCTCTTTTAAAACCCAAAATATTTTGCCCAATATCACCTCAAGCCTAAGATATTTGGCACCTCATCTCTTTTAAGACCAAATATATTTGGCCTACCATCACCTTAAGCCCAAGACATTTGGCACATTATCTCTTTTAAGCCCAAGACATTTGGGCCACCATCTTTCTTAAGCCCAAAGCCTTTGGCACTTTATCTCTCTTAAGCCCAAAATCTTTAGCACCTCATCTCTTTTAAGCCCAAAATCTTTAGCACCTCATCTCTTTTAAGCCCAAAATCTTTGGCACCTTATCCCTTAAGCCCAAAACCTTTGGCACCTTATTTCTCTTAAGCCCAAAATCTTTGGAACCTCATCTCTCTTCAACCCAAAATCTTTGGCACCTTATCTCTTAAGCCCAAAACCTTTGGCACCTTATCTCTATTAACACCAAAATATTTGGCACCTCATCTCTCTTAAGCCCAAGACCTTTTGGAACCTTATCTCTCTTAGGCCCAAAACCTTTGGCACCTTATCTATCTTAAGCCCAAGGCATTTGGCACCTCATCTCTCTTAAGCCCAAAATCTTTGGCACCTTAGTTCGATTAAGCCCAAGGTATTTGGCACCTCATCTCTCAAAGCCCAATACATTTGGCTCATCAGACTTAAAAGCCCAAAAAAAAAAAAAAATTTGGCCCACAACACCATAGGGAATCCTTTTCCCTTAGAGTCTGTATACCCCTACTCACATCACCTTTTCATATCTTCATTTTCCACTTATTGGGTTTCTTTTGGTTTTGCTTTAAGGTACAAATGGCTAACCCGACTGACATGGCTGCCTTGACCACACTCGTGACTAGTCTCCTTAAAAAGCAAGAGGAGAATTTCCAAGTTATTTTGAATGCTCAACGAGCCCAATTCAAGGAATAAAGGCAATTCATTATTAAGGAAGTGCGGGCCATGATCAATCAAGCTAACCTCAACCCAACCATCCCAAATCCGATCCTGGACCAAACCACTCCAAATCTAAATTAGGCCAATCCTACTTCGGCCTAAGCCCATGTCCACACTACCTCTGTGCCAAACACCTTCACCCACTCTAACCCTTCCTCTCCTTTGAATCCATTTCAGGGTAGATAAATTTTCTCCCATCTAGATGTCAAATTACTCATGAAGAAACTAGAAGCTATGGAGAAAACCATCAAATCCTTAAAGCACTACAGTGACCTAATTGATGTGGACAACTTGACCTTGTTCCTTGATATCAAGCTTCCTGCTAAATTTAAAATGCCTGAACTCGAGAGATTTGATGGAACTACTTGCCCTAAGACTCATCTGAAGATATATGTGGGGGCAATGCAGCCTTTGGGATTTAACAATGAGCTCCTTGCTCAACTGTTCCAACAATCACTAACCGGTGCTGCCATGAGATGGTTCCTTTCACCAAACAACAGCCAGAAAAAGACATGGGATGATATTTGTTATGCCTTTATCAAGAAATATCAGTACAATAGTGAAGTGGATGTCACTAAGCATGACTTGGGAAGCAATTTCCAAGTGAGTCTTTCTTCATGTTCCTTACAAGGTGGAGGGATAAAGCTGCTTAAATGGTAAACCAACCAACCGAACAAGAACAGGTGGACATCATTGTCAAAAACCTACTCTCAGCTTACCAAGCCCATTTGCTAACCCAATACCTACACACCTTCAAAGCTTTGATTGCATCAGCTTCGAAGGTTGAAGATTATATCCAAGGCGAGTCATTCCAAACTAGATTCTCCACCACCAATTCAAATAGTGATGAAGAATCTGAACCCCATAACCTTTAAGGCTAAGACCGACATGCCACATTCCCTTTCAAGCCAAATACATCACTATGATCCATGCATCTTCACCAAAGTGAAAGCCATACCTCACCTCACCACACCTTACCTTTGCCCAAGTAGCATTTTATGGAGGAGTTCAAGCTCAACTAATCTGATTTGTCTGAGATTGAGCCCAAATTTGAGTCCAAGTCCAAATTCGAGTCCAAGTCTATGTTCAAAGTCCAAGTTTGAGTTCGAGTTTGGGTTTGTCATTTATGTATTCTTTTTCTATTTTGTACTATCTTCTCCTTTTATAAATAAAACTTTTATATTTTTATGCACTTCTTTTTTCCCATCTTTCTTGTTTAGTTGTGTCCAAAAAAAAAAAAAGAGAGAATAAATAAATAAATCAATGGATTTTGGCAAGCATTTGCATTTCACCATGGTCACCACTATGACTTGGACAAATCAAAACTTAAGGTGTTTCTTGTGCCCACATTAGCAGCTGCTTCACCAGTTCCCAACCAAAGAGTAGTCAAGATAATAAAGAACACCAAAGAGTGATCTTTTCAATTAGAGCAGTCGAAGCGAAAGGCAATCCAATAAAGTTACCTATTGCACTTTTGGGTAATCAAACATATGTACCTTAACAAGGGGCAACAATCTCAAAAATGACTTGATATACTCATAAGATTTCTCTCTAGACTCACGAGAATAATCTAGACAAAGGTCAGAGCCCCAAGATGAAGGGAAGCGGAAGCCCAAATCATGTTGGAATAATTTTTAAATGCCAAAATTCATTGATTAGCTCGCTAAGTTGAAAACCCAAAAGGGCAACTTAGGCAGAAATTAGAGCAAGCTCGTCGAGTTAAAAACCCGAAAGGGCGGCTCGGGCAAAAGTTAGAGCTAAAAAGGAAAAAAAAAGAGTCATCATGATCAAATCATTATGTCCCTTATGTCCTTATCCTACATTAAAGGCATATCTTCCTAAGTCATCATCCTCCGACTAATCCCTTATTAGGGGCTCACCTTCTGAATCGTCTTTTTTCAATCCATCATGGGCTCACCTTTTATATTGTCTTTTAGTCAATCCATCACATTGCCCTTATCGTTCAATAGGGGTATATCCTTCCTGTCATCCGTCTCATCGCCCTTATGATTCATTAAGGGTATATTCTTCAAGTCGTCTGTCACATCTTTTAGCTCAAAAAGCTAAATAACTTTTATCATCCATCCAAAAACATGTCTTCTGGGTTGTCGTCCAAGTTTATCTAGTGTCTCCTCAAGAGTCCCATCACTCTAAAAAGTCTCTTCAATCTCAGATAATAAGATAAGTTGTGCTTGTTTTCTCCATAAATCATGCTACGATAGCAAAATCATACAACCTCCCCAACACCTTTCAAAAGGTCCAACCTACCATCCTTTTAAACCCAAGCCTCCTTGGTAAAATCTCATCTTCCAAAGTCCAAGCCCACCAAAAATCCAAAGTCTCTCAAAGACTCATGATCTTTGAAGCCCAGCTTCCTTAGCAAGGATAAAGTCAAGCCATGACTCCTAAGGCCTATCATCCTCAAGCTGATTAAAAAGGGCCTGAACCAGTCAAAGCCCATCCCAAGCCTCCTTAGCAAATTATACCATCCTTCCAAGTCTGAGCCTCTTTGGCAAAATCATACCATTCTTCTAAGTCTGAGCCTTCTTGGAAAATCATACCATCCCTCCAGATCCAAGCCTCCTTGGCAAAATCATATCATCCCAAAAGTCCAACTCCTTTGACAAAGCAAAATCAAACTTGCAAACCACCTCCAAAAGCCATGTCCAGAGGCAGAATCTTAACAGATGGGTCACACAGAGCCAATCTACAATCTTCACATTTGAAAAGGCCATACCTAACCAAGCCTTCCCACCTAATCTTCTCCAAGGCCAAATCTAACTGAGCCTTCCTACCTAATCTTCTCCAAAGCTAAACCTGACCTAGCCTTCCAAAATAACTTTTCAGGCCATACCTGACTAAGCCTTCCAAGAAATGACCTTCTCCAAGGCCAAACCTAACCGATCCCTCCCTACCTAATCTTGTCCAAGGCTAAACCTAACCAATCCTTCCAGGCCACACCTAACCTAGCCTTCCAGGCTATACATGACCTAGCCTTTCAAAATTGACCTCCTCCAAGGCCAAAACTTGACCTATCCTTGACTTCCTCCTAAGGCCAAATAACCAAGCCACTTTTCCTCATCATTCTAAAATGGGGGCACCCTCTCTCCCAAAAGATCATCACTCTCATACCAAGTTGACCCTTCACAGTTTCAAGATATCCAATTCATAAAAATCTTTGCATAGTGTGAGGCCTTACCCGAGCACCGGTCCAATCCACTAAAGAGAATCGAAATGCTCTTCGGGAGAAACTCCACGCAATTTAAAACCCGCTGTGAGTTCTGAAAAATTTGAATTTATATTTTCGCTTTATGTGACAGGGAGTCGCCACTTTAATTTTATTTATTTTAATTGGGAAAATTAAAGGAAAACCCAAATGAGATGACTCCAAATTATTTATTTTATCCAAATGGAAAAGCATTAATCCACAAAGTGACCATAATGGACTTGGGGATCAGGTTTTGGTAATAAACATTTTAATTTCTTAAGTTTGGCTTAGGTACAAAATAACTTTATGTATACATGAATAGGAATAAAAAATGATGAATGGACAATTGTAAATGATACAAACATTATATGAATGACAGTTATAGAGATGAATCAAAAGCAAAAATAAGAAAGGAGGATCCTTCCTCTAACCCTTATGGGTACTAGGGAAAGCACATATTCCTCAATTAATAAAGGATAAAGAACATATATAAAGCAATAAGATAATAGACAAATAAAATGTGAAAGGGGAAATATTATTTAAAATATTTTAGAGTTGATGCCTTAGAGATTGGCATGCCTGCGTATCCCGTTGAATGGGAATCAAAACCTACGCAGTTCTTCCTTCTTGCGAAGGAGGGGTTTTACTCAAAAGAGATTTATTTGGTTTATTAATTTAATTCAGATTTTAAATTAATAAGATTTAGATCTTTTCAGATTTAGACCTAAAGATGAATTCTATATCTGATTTTAGAATTACAAAATGCAAGAGAAAGGGATTATACCTTTGCTTTTCTTGGCTTTCTGTGAACCTAAAATTTGCACCGTCTGAACCCTCGGACATGCGACTAAGCGTTGGAAATTGAAACGAGCGAGAAAGGGTCGAAAAAACTGCCGAACCGGCCCGTCAGAACCTGGAAGACCGCACAGGGCCCTCCAGGGACCACACAGAGGCTGTGCAGTTCTGCATAGCCCTGTGCGGAACCGCACAGCCTCTGTGCGGTTCCAGAAAGGGCCTGTGCGGGCCACTTTGCTGTGCGGTCTGTTTTCCTCCCGTGCGGTCCAGAATCCTCCGTGTGCGGCTCCAGAAGAGCTGTGTGCGGTTTCGAGCTTAAAACTCTTAATCCCATATCGAAAAAAGTACAAAAAATCACCTAGCTATTCTACCTACATAAACCTACCCTCCCTAACCCATTCTACACAACTCAACTCACTCAAAACTAGCTAAATTGAGCCATTTTGCTTAAAAGCTAGCCCTTTTGTAAAGGCTTGGTTCGAAAAGAGCTGCCTTTTAGTCTAAACTTTTGTTCTTGTTTGGTGGTCTATGGTTTCTCTCAAACCAGTTCGAGAGAGTCCTAAGAGCTGCCCAAGTAGCCATTAGGAGGCTTTGGTTCCACCGAGATGAGTCAAGGTGGAATTGCGATCCGGTCGCCCACTCCGTCCATACGTCCCGAAGCGTCATCAAAAGGTATTTATATTCTTCCTTTTTCTTTTATTTATTTATTTGTTTGCTTTCTTTGCTTGCTTTTGTTTGTTTTTAGTTTTCTTTTAGCTTAGTTTCGTTATTGTTAGTTTTCTTTTAGCTTAGTTTCTCTATTGCTAGTTTTCTTTTAGCTTACTTTCTTTGCTTCCTTTTGCAT
>CATKHJ010026498.1:0-13964 GCA_949750685.1 Vernicia montana | reverse complement strand
CTCTGTAACACTACTATGTGAAATTCAAGTCTTTAAGTCCATATCTCAATTCCAATCAATGCAATACACTATTGTACATGATTCAATCATTTGCAAATCATTCATATCGTCCATTAAAAGTTAGTACATGAATGTTCGGGGCATTACAAAAGGTTGACTAGCATAGGCCTAGATGATGCAGTTTGAACGCTTCAGGTGTTTTTCTCTTTGGGTTTGCTGACTTCTATGGCTGATGATGGTTGGCTGGCTCCCCTTTGGTTTATGGCCGATCTGTGGAAAAGGAGAGAGGCTTCATTATAGATCCACTGCGTTTGGCTTTTTGTTGCAGTGGTGGGAGAAGATTCATGTTGCTCGGTTCATTTTCTTTCTGGTAGGCTCAGATGCCATGCCTTTGGTGGTCGCTGGTCAGTCGCCGGTGCTGGTGCGGTGCTTGGTGATGGTGGCCGAAGCTTCTGGATGGTGTTCTAGTCCCAAGAGTATTTGTGGCATAGGAAGATTTCTCTAGGCCTTAGGCCTGGTTGTTTTATGGGCTTTAAGCCCACGGCTAGCAAACTCTCTTATGGGTAGTTTATTGTTTTTTCCTTCTCGGGTGCTACCTGTTGTATTGACTTTTCATGTACTGATATTGGGTCTTTTCCCTTTTTAATGCTAGTTTTTCTTTCTTTGGGCAAAAAAAGAGAGAGAGAGAGAGAGAGATTTATGTCAGAGTAATCGCCGATAACTTTTTTTTTTTTCCTTTTAGTATTTTTTATCCTTTTTCAGTGTGTGAAAATAATTTTTTGTCTAACGCCTTAAATGATCTTTTTCTATTACCGCCGGGTCGGTTGTTTGTTCTTATGGGTTGGTGTTTTGTGTAGGCGGTGGTGCCTATGCTGATAGTGGTTGAGCTTTGGGATGTGGTCGTTTGTGTTGGGAATTAACGAAAATTTCCTATATGCCAGATTTATGAGAGAGAGTAAAAATAATAAACAATACACATAATTTACGTGGTTCAGCATAAAATTGCCTACTCCACGAGCTGTTGCAGATCTTTCACTAAACGAAGAAAAATATACAGTATTTACAATACTCACGACTCAAGAAAATTGCTCTCAATTTTCTTTCAACAAATCTCACTCAATTTTTTGCACCTCACCACATTCTCTATTTTTTTCTTACAACTTCACAATACACTAAAGAACATGAAAAAAGGGTACTATATTTATAGAGCCAATAGCTCATTCTTCACGTATATTTGCCACCCAAATTACAGCTATCAAATGTCTCATTTGTCAAAAAATTTGGCAGCCTTTGACAAGTGATTTTTTTTTAAAAAAAAAAACGTGTTGTTTAGATGTTGGGTGGTTGTTGGTGTAGCTTTTTATGACAATTTGGTGCAGCTTTCTTTGACAATCTCCCACTTGAAGACCGATTTCAATTTGTCTTCACAACTTGATCAATGCAGCAGCTCTTCCTAGCCTTGTCATTGTTGCAAGCCAACTGAAGTTGAGCACAACTTCAGTTTGTCGATAGTCACCAACTTTGTTAACATGTCAGCTGGATTCTTACTTCCTTGGATTTTCTCCAGTCTTAACACCTCATCCTCTAACAGATCTGATGAAGTGATAACGAAGTCCAATATGCTTGATTCTATAATGAAATGCTGAATTATTCGCCAAGTGTATTGCGCTCTGACTATCACTGTACAGAACGTTCTTCTCCTGTTTGAATCCCAGCTTAGTTAATAAACCCTGAAGTCATATCATCTCTTTACTGGCTTCAGTCATTGCTACATACTCAAACTCTGTAGTGGATAGAGTGACAATCTTCTGTAACCTCGACATCCAACTAATAGCTGTATTTCCAACAGTGAATATATAACCGGTGGTGCTTCTTCGGTGATCGACTTCACCTCCAAAATCTGCATCTACGTAGCCTTGTACCTTCAACTCTCCTTTACCAAAGTACAAACACTTTTCTATGGTGCCTCGTAGATACCTCAAAATCCATTTTACTGCTTCCCAATGAACTTTGCCTGGATTTGACATAAACCTGCTAACAACTCCCACTGCATGACAAATGTCTGGTCTCGTACAGACCATCGCGTACATCAAAATTCCAATGGCTGAGGCGTAAGGAACCTTAGCCATGAAATCTCTCTCTTCGTCCATATGAGGGGACTGATCCTTGGATAGGCGAAAGTGACTTGCCAAGGGTGTGCTAACCGGCTTGGCATCGCCCATGTTGAATCTCTACAAAACACAGTTGATATATTTTGCCTGAGATAACTATAGGAGCCCTCTCTGCTTACCTCTTTGTGATTTGCATTCCAAGAATCTTCTTTGTTGGACCCAAATCTTTCATGTCAAACTCCTAGACAATTGTTGCTTTAACCGCTTGATATCATCCATATCTGAACCTACTACCAACATGTCATCGACATATAGTAGTAAAATGATATAGTTGGAGCTATACCTTTTGAAGTAGCAACAATGGTCGGCGTTGCACTTCTGAAAACCTTCCTTGTACATAAAACCGTCAAATTTCTTGTACCACTGCCTTGGGGCTTGTTTTAGGCCATACAAGCTCTTCTTAAGTCTGCACACCATGTTCTCCTTCCCTTTTTCTGAGAAACCTTATGGCTGGTGCATGTATATCTCCTCATCTAAGTATCCGTGAAAGAATGCAGTCTTCACGTCCAACTGTTCAAGATAAAGATCTTCACTAGCAACAATACTCAATACTGTTCTGATGGTATTGAGTTTCACAACGGGAGCAAAAATATCAGTGTAGTCAACTTCTTCCTTTTGTTGGAATCCTTTGACAACTAGTCGAGCTTTGTATCTCTTGGAACCATCATACTCCTCTTTCACTCGATACACCCATTTGTTGTGAAGTGCCTTCTTTCCCTCGGGTAACCTAGCTAGTTCCCATGTCTGGTTGGATATCAGAGACTTCATCTCATCTTTCATGGCAAGCTCCCACTTGCTAGCATCTCTAGTCTGACATGCCTCATCGTAGCATTTAGGCTCTCCTTCATCAGTCAATAACAGATAATTCATGTATCTCCTATTAGGCATATGAGGCCGAGAAGACCTTCTCAATACAGGAGCTAGAGTAGGAGGCAGTGTGTCGGACTGTTGCTCACTGCTCTATCCACCAAATTCCTCTGGCTAAGGATTTGCTATTATCTGCTCTGTTGAAGGACCATCCGGGATGTCATCTGCATCTGCAAATACTGGCCCACTCTTCTTTGAGTCGGTGGCGTCAGTTTTATGTCTATCCTTATACATCACCCTTTCGTTGAAAATAACATCTCTAGTGCGGATCACCTTATTATTTTTATCATCCCAAATGCGATAGTCGAACTCATCTTTGCCATAGCCGATGAAGGTGCATTTTTTGGATTTGAGATCAAGCTTATTCCTGCCTTGATCACTAATATGTGTATAAGTTACACAACCAAAAACTCTTAGGTGTGAGAGTTTTACCTCTTTTCCGCTCCATACCTCTTTTGATATTCTATGCTCCAATGGTACCGATGGGCCTCGGTTGATCAAGTAAGTTGTTGTGTTGACTGCTTCTGCCCAGAATTGCTTTGATAATCCTGACTGTATATGAATGCTTCTGGCTCTTTCTGTCAACGTTCGATTCATACGCTCCGCTATACCATTATGTTGAGGTGTACCTGGCACAGTTCTCTCCATTCTGATTTCGTGCTCATGACACAGCTTCTTGAGTCTGGTGTCTTCATATTCACCACCATTGTTAGTTCTGAGCCTTTTGATTATCATATCTGTCTCATTTTCAACCATAGCTTTCCATTTCCTAAAAGTCTCAAATACTTTAGACTTATGCTTTAGAAAGTAAACTCATACCTTTCGAGAGTGATCGTCGATGAAAGTCACGAAGTAGTATTTTCCACCAATGAATGGGACTATTATTGGTCCCCAAACGTCAGAGTGAATAAGCTCTAGCTTCTCCTTCTTTGGGGTTCTGCCACTTATCTGAAAGTTGACCCTCTTCTGCTTTCCAAGTATGTAATCTTCGCATATGCCTATCTCTACTGACTGTAGACATGGAAGTTTCCCTTTCGAGTGCATAATTTTCATCCCCTCCTCACTCATGTCGCCTAATCTCTGGTGCCACAGTTTGGGAGTTTCGTTGCCTGCTGCAATTGATCGAACAACGTGCATCTGCTGTCATGTAAAGAGTACCACTCTTTTTTCTTCGAGTAATCGTCATTACACCTTTTGAAATCTTCTTATCATCACTATTGAAGATCTTGGTGTATCCTTCGCTAGCCAATTGCCCAACTGAGATTAAGTTCTTTCTCAAGTCAGGAATATGTCTAACATCCTTCAGCTCCCAAACTGACCCATTCAACTTAACCTTCACTACACCTTTACCAATAATAGCATGAGGTTGATCATCACCAAGGTATACTTTTCCAAGATTTCTGGGGACATACCTTTCAAAGAGTTCCTTTTGTGAAGTAGCATGGAACGATGCTCCTGAGTCTAATACCCAAGAATCTTTCTTGCTTTCTAGAGAGCAAATCAACACATCATCTCCTCCTGAGGTAGAAGTAACATTTGCTTATGCCTTCATCTCCTGGTCCTCTGGTGTACTCCTGCACTGATTTTTATAGTTCCCAGTTTTCCCACAATTCCAACACTCGATGGTCTTTGAGCTATTGGAATTACTAGGATTCTTATATTTGGACCTCCTGTTCTTTGATCTACCTCAGCCTTTACCTTTGGTTGAATTTTTTCCTCTTGACTCTGTATGCAATACTGAAGAGGTTGACGATTCACTTGACTCTTTCCTTCGGATCTCTTCACTGAGAACCAGATCACGAATATCATCAAACTTCAACTTATTGTTTCCCAATGAGCTACTCACAGCTGTGACAGTAGCATTCCAGCTTTCTGGTAGAGAAGACAAAAGTATTAATGCTCGTACTTATTCATCGAATTCAATACCAACTGAACTCAATTGGGTTGTGACTGTATTGAGTTCGTTGAGATGTTGAGTTGTCAATGCGCCTTCCGTCATCTGCAGATTGAACAATCGCCTCATGAGGTACACTTTATTTGAGGCGGATGGCTTTTCGTACATACTGGCAAGAGCCTTCATAAGACCTGTTATGGTTTTCTTCTTTGCTATATTAAAAGCAACATTGTGGGACAACGTCAATCGGATAACTCCAAGGGCCTGCCTGTCTAGAAGGTTCCAATCTTTCTCTTTCATAGACTCTAGCTTCTTCCCTGAGAGAGGTTGGTACAAATTTTTCTGATACAAATAATCCTCTATTTGTATTCTCCAGAACCCAAAATCTGCGCCGTCAAACTTCTCGAATTTCACTTTCCCTTCGTCTGTGGCCATCGCTCCCACTCAAATCTGACTTCCTCTGTATTTTTTTTTACAATTATTGCGAACCACCGTGTATGGGAACACTTCCGTTGACAGATTGATATTGTCTGTAAAAATTACTATTCATAAAATTTACTATTCACATAAATAGTATCTCACAGAAAATTGACAGAATTTACAACGAGCAGCTCTGATACCAATTGTTAGGAATCAACGCAAATTCCATATATGCTAGATTTATAAGAGAGAGCAAAAATAATAAATAACACACAATTTACGTGGTTCGGTGCAAATTTGTCCACTCCACGGACTGCTGTAGATCTTTCACTAATCGAAGAAAAATATACAGTATTTACAACACTCACGACTCAAGAAAATTGCTCCCAATTTTCTTTCAAAAAATCTCACTCAATTTTCTGCGCCTCACCACATTCTCTATTTTTTTCTTACAACTTCACAATACACTAAAGAACATGAAAATAAGGTGTTGTATTTATAGAGCCGACAACTCATTCTTCACGCGTATTTGCCACCCAAATTGCAGCTGCCAAATGCCTCCTTTGTCAAAAAAATTCGACAGCCTTTGATAAGTGATGTTTAAAAAAAAAAAAACGTGTTGTTTAGTCGTTGGTGCAGTTTTCTTTGACAATTTGGTGCAACTTTCTTTGACAGTTTGATTTCTTTTTTCTTTTCGAAGGCTAGCGGGTTGTCTTATGGCCACCTGTGGGATGGGAGTATGAGCAAATATGCCTGGTGAGTCGAGGAGCCGACGACTATAGATCCAGTGGCAACGCCACTGGATCTAGGCCTTTTTTGGTTCTTTTTCACTGTGTTTGTTCATCAATGAGGTCTTTCCAAGCTTTTTCAATGCATAATCCTCCTGTTTGCTTTAGTCTCAAACCTGGTCTTCCCATTGCTTCTTCCTCTAGCTCGGTTGATGATGACGGTGCGTCTGTTCACTGGGGAAGCTGAAGCCTCTGGAAGAGAAGGGGTAGATCAAGAGTACTTTGGTAATTTTACCAACTTTGTGGGCCTTTGGGCCAGTTATTTGGGTTTGCAACCCATTGTTCAAACCTATTTAGTGGGTAATTTTATTAATCTGAGATGGGCATGTAATATTCTTCTATTAAGTACTGTTTTGAGCCTGGTACTCCATTTATGAATGACTTTTATTTGGGAAAAAAAATTGAAACTTTTTAGATACAACATCTTAATTCCTTATCTTTTAATTTTTTTTAAGGATAAAAAAGTTGTTTCACTTTAAAATTTAAAGATTAAAATGAGAGTATTTAAAAAAAAAATTGAGAGAATAAGTATGAAATATTTTAATTGAAAGACTATCTTATTGTGAAATTAAAAAAATTAAGGACCATTTCATTCACTTTTGAAAAAAAAAAAAAAAAGCCAAAATATCATAATTCTTTGCATAGACTGCTATTAGGGTTTGATTTTCATGTCAACACCCAAAAAATAATTCTTAAATTTATAGTTTAAATATGAGGAGTGCACTTTTGAATTCACCCGAAAAATAAATTATTTCTCGATTAATACATAAGTTGATCCGAAAATATCCTTAATTGGTAAAAAAAAAAAAAGTTCAAATCGCTCTTAAAATTTGTTTGATTCAATGGTTTTTAATAATAAAGTAATACAACTAAAATGAATTTTTGAAAAATCAAATCTAAAATATCTGAATTTTATCAATTATATTATTTTTAAATATAAGAATTAACATAGTAATATAATTGTAAAATTCGAGTTTATAGACTAACTTTCTGTTTTATTTTATTTGATTTTTTTTAAACAATGGAGATGTTCAATTTTAAATCAAGGCATATTATTCAGTGTATTAGGTGTAAAATATATTTTCATTAATATAAATATGAAATTTACTTCTCATAAATTTAAGCAAATTTTACATATTTATTTATTAGGATATAATATTTTTTAATACACCCATATATTTAATAATTTTTTTATCAATCAATTAGCAGCGTATATATATAATTATCACTATATTATTACGGTTGTGTTTATCTCTTTTAGAGGAAAAGTTTTGGTCAAAAAAACATCAAATAGAGATGGACCAATGATCTCAAGTTGGGCAAATGGCAAAGGAAAGACACGAATGGTCCACTTTTGGACCAGAAATTCTATGCCATGGCCACGTGAAATTGACTCTTTAAGTCTTTGCCTAATACTATAAAAAATTGTTTAGATATTTTTTTTTTCAAATTAAATAGGTTTTCATTTCATAAAAGTAATCTGTCCAAATGAATACAAATAATAATGACAAAACTTTGAAAAACTCGCAGGATAATACAAACAGAGACTTAGAGTCTAAAACATACATACCCATCAATGAGTTTTTGGCAATGGGCTAAAGTCCAAATACAACATGGCTTAAAGGCCAAAAGAATTTGTAATTTCCCCAATCAGTCGTTGCCCTTCCATCTCCATACCCGATACCTTCACCAACTCAAGCTCCATCGCCGATGACCAAGGGAGGAGAAGGTTCAAACTGGAGAGCAAGATTGATATTGAGCCCATTTGAATAAACTTTTATTTCTGGGTTCTAAAGCATGACTTTTCTAGATCTGAAAACCTATTCAAAATCCAAAATTTGCATAGATCAACAAAATCCAACTAGAAAAATTGATAGGGAGGAGCACCTTCGTCTATGATTAAAAAGCTAAGCAAGGAAGGGAGCCTCCTGATACATATAACTTCCATTTTGGTTGCCCAAATCTGGATTTCATCCCACCATTCTCCAAACAAACATAACTGAATAAAGAAGAAGGAGACAATCCATATCTGGAACACCAAAATAACAAGAGGAACAAAAAGAACAAACCCAACATAAGTGGGAAGTAAAAGGGATTCAAAAACCTAGACAATTTATTTAAGAAACTGAAAAAAATAGTGATAAAAGCATAGAGAAAGAAAAGATTTAAGGCAAAGAAAAGCATTAAAGGCATCCTTTTCGGCAGCCGGAGCCACCGAAAGGAAACCCCAACAAGATCACCAACCAAGAGCACAGAGATTTCTAGAAAGAAAGAGAGGAAAAGAGAGATCAGACAATGAAAGCTTGTTTAGATACTTCTTGGTCTTAATTTTATTAATATTTATACTTGATGGATGGACATAAGATAAAACTGTTCTCTATGAACTTTTTCTTTTTTCAAAAAACAAAAAAATTTATTCGAATTATTAATAGTTGTATTGAAATCTTTTATTTAATTTAATATTATATTTTATAAAATAAGAGGTATGTAATATATATATATATATATATATATATATAATACGTTACGATTGAAGAGATTATAATAGTACTTACATAATAATTAAAGTTTAAAATATTTTTATGAGCTAAAATTTAGGATTATTTTATAAATTAGACGATAATCCATGTAAGACGTGGTCATAACATGGAAATTAAAAATATAAAAATAACATTAAAGTAAAAAAATAAAATATTTGAAATTATGAAAAAAAAATTCACTTGTAATGTACAACATAGAAATTTAATATGTATGAAAAATTCATATGTCAAATGTTATGAAAAAAACTAAATAATGGTAGTATAGTATATATACAGAGAGAATAAATTTTATTTCATTATTGATTAAAATGATTCTTTCTTTATCTCATATCCCATCTATTTATCAAATAACACATATATAATACATACTCAAAAATTACATATATAAATCACTCAAAAAAAATTTATTTTAAATATTTATTTACCTAATTTGTTTAGATTTCTCTATTAATTGAACTTTAAATTATCAAAGTAAATCAATTTCATTTAATTTCAAATTGAATGAGGTGTCAATATAACTTTCAATTCATAATTAACAATGGAGCTAAAATTGATTTCAAACCCATTAAATACCATTGAATTAAAAATTGCATGCCAAAAGTTTGAGATCATTGTAGGTTTTAAATAACGGTTTTACATATCGTATTGATATCAGAATCGGTGTAACGAAATCAAATTGAATCGACTTGAATCGGCTATTGTTACTGTGAATTTTTAAAAATGATTAGCAAACTAATCTAAATCAACAAGAAATAAATTGTAACTTCAAAAATGTAATATATTAAATTAATAAACACTTAAATAAACATACCATATACTATAAAAACTCAAATTACATAACATATTTATGAATAATACATAATAATAATAATTAAGTTACATAAATTCCTAATATAATATTGTCTTGAGTTAAAATTTTTAATTTTTTTTTATAAATCAATCTTATTTTATTAATTCATGAGAAAAAATCACGTTATTCAAGATAAATAAGGTAATAAAAAAAAATTTCTATTCTAAACAAATAAGACAATATGAAAATAAAATAGACCACATGATAGACCAATCACCATAAAAAAGAGTGTCGTGGAAAATCTTAATTGTTTTACTTGTTATTGAATTCATTTGCATTTTGGTTGTTTACTCCAGATAAAAATACATCAATAATGTTCTAAATACATTAAAAAAAAAACTCTTATATAAATAATGTAAAGAACAATATATCAATAATTTACACTAATAAAATATAAAAAATATATGAAAAATATAAAATAATAGTCTTTTGAATAATATATTCATAATTTATATTAAAAAATTTAATAATAATAATTGTTTTGTACTGATACATTACGTCCGTAACGCTAAATAACGGCCGTATCAGTATGTATCGAGTGATTCAGTACCGATTTAAAACTAATTTCCATTAGCATATGTGTAACGTCTAAATAACATATCGGACTCCTAAAAAACCTAGACGAAATGGCTGATACGTAACGTATCGGCCATTATTTAAAACCCTGGACCATTGCATTAACTTTCAAGTACCATGGGTAAAACTTAAAATTAATTTTTGTTTAAAATACTTAGGGATGTTTGATATCATTATAATTTTTTGTTTTTTGTTTTTTTTTTTCAAATTTCAAAAAAATAAATATTAGAAAATATTTTTTAAAAAAAATTAGTATTTTTATTTTTTTTCATATTTATTTAGAAACATTTTCTATAAATAGAAAACTAAAAATAACAAATTTCTAATTTTTAAAATTATATTTTTATTTTTGAAAAACAAAAAATAATAACCAACGAGGTTTAAAATTTAAATTTTAAGAGTATTTTTGAGTCTTTCATTATACAACCAACTTCTTATTAGTGTATTCAATGAACGTATAAAAAAATCATGTATTATGTATATAAATATAAAATAATTTATCTATTAAAAAATTATCAGAATCTCTAATTTTTTTTTTTATTTATTTACTCTAATACTTGAGGTTCTAAAATTAGTAATTTGAAATTTTATACTTATCTCGACAAAGAATATAAGATTTTAAGAACAAAAGGACAAAAATATAATAAAATTTAAAATTTTAAGAATTATAATATAATATAGTTATCAGTATTAAAAAAATTTGATTCAAAAAAAAGTATTAAAAAATTAAAATATAATGACAAATTTATAATCTTATAATAAAAAAGTACAGAGCAGTTAATAAGTCTTTTAAATTGAAGTAATTAGTTTTAAAATAATAAAACTCATGGGTATATCTTAGAATATTTTATGAGAATATTTAATAATTTATATAATTTATTTGGCATTTTGGATCTCAACTTTTGGATTGTAGGCAGTCAAACGGGGAGACAAGCAAAATCATGATTAATTATTATTTTAAAATACCAAAAAGATGAGAGAAAAAAAAAAAGAAGAAATTCAAGATGGGTATCCACAATCTCATTCACCGACAAGACAACTTATATCCTGAAAAATCTTCTTCTCATCACAATAATTGAGTGTTTATTACTCTCATCATTTTATATTTGATGATGTTTTGAAAATATATAAAAATATTAAAAAGTTAATTAATTTTTTTAATTAATAAAAAATATTAAATTTTTCTTATTAAATATTTCTCTCTTTATTTCATATTAAATAATGTTTCATATAAGTTAGATAAATGATGTAAATATTTAAATAAAGAATCATTTATTGTAGTTTTCCGGTGAAAAATTCCAATAAAAAATTGATTAAAAAAATTTGTCCTTGCAAACACTTAATTGATAAAAAATAATATTAAACATTTAAATAAAAAAATATAAAATTGAGAAACCAACAATATAATTACCCTTTAATTTTATCACTCAATAATTAATGTTTTTTCCATTTCATTTATGAGTTTTATTCTCTCTTTTTTTTTTTTTAGAGATTTAATATTTAAAAATAAAACAATTGTGGAGTTTGATAAAACTTTATTAGTTTAATTTCTCAAGTTTAGTCTAATATATTGTATAGATTTCAACTCTTAAAATGTTAATATATAATAACACTTACGATGAGAATTTCTATCTATCAGAAAAATGTAATGTGATCGAAAAATTTTCTCCTTGTGTTCCTTATATTCCCCAGGAGATAAGATTTTTCTTCTTCAATTTTATATATTTTTATTTTTGTCTATGTAATAATGTTCTAGTCCTTGCAAATAACATTTATAGCCATTTCTACAAAATTTTGTCAAACTTTTATCCTACATTTTTTTCCCCTCCCAGCTCTCCAACTAAGCCTTTAGATATAATTTGAAAATGACTAAAATATTTTGTATTCCCGTAATAATATTTTTTGACTTGCCAATAACTTGTACAATTTTTAATTATTAGGAAGGAGTGATTTGTTTCAAAAATGAAAATTATGTATGTTAGTGAAAAATAATAAAACAGAGAGTTTAACAAGATTCCAAAGTGTATATCTTCCTGTCACTTTTCTAAAGGTTTATTTGTCCTCTAAATTACAATGAGTACAACAAATCCTTCAGAATACAATTAAACTACTAATAGCACCTTACAATAGGTGATATCAGTACTAAACAGCTATACGTGAATTTTAGTACTGAACAATATATGACATCAAAAATAAAAATAAAAATAAATCAATTTTATTGCACGTATCCAAATGCCAAATGTGCCTAAAATACGTCATATGTACCGCTCCCACCATGAATAATAGCATAATTCTTGTTAAGCTATTTAACACTTAGAATAAATAAAAGACAATATAAAGTCTTTTAAAAATCCATCTAAAAACAATGTGAAATAAGTGATATTTTGAAAAATGTCCAACAATGTATTCAATTGAACAAAATAAAATATGAAGGGTCTAATAGCACATTTGATTATAGTACAAGGCCCTCCATGCATAGCCGTTTCATAAGGGCATCCTTGTTGATATTCAATCGACTATAAATACACACCACACCAGCTACACAAAACAACTAAAATCTATGGAGAACTCGCATCACACAAACTATAATTTAAAACAACACTCACTAGCATCATCACCACCAAAAACTGGAGAAAGATGCTTAGTGTCAACAAATCTCATACATTACAACCAAACCCTCCATCGGTGCTCCGACCACTTATTCATCACTTCAATCACATTCATTTGTGCTCAAGCAAAATTGTTTCTTTGCTTACATACTATTTTGAATAGATTTTGAGGACTAAACTCTGGATGTTTGGCATAGCTAAGATCAGAATTAAAACTTCTGCAACCTCCCATTTAAAAAACACGAAGGTGGAAAATACTAGAGCTGTTAATGGACAATGCTACATAAATTATTCAATCACCAGTCATGTGAAAACAATACCAACTCCAAAACACAAAAAGGAATAAATAACAACTCTCCGTCTAACTGCTGTTTCTAGATGGCCACTTCCAACATAACAGGATAACAAAGGGAAAAATATATTTATGAATATGCCTATTCTTCAAACTTAACAACAAACAAAAGTCCAAAATAATTCAGCATGTTCAACAAACTTAGTAGTTTTTTCCCCTAGAAATCTTCAGTGATAACCTCTATTAATCGGCATCACTGTGGACTTAAACTCCAAACACGAACACAGGCATCCTCACCAGAGCTTACCACGCTCAGCTCATCAGTGAAAGCTAATCCATAAACTCCACCCAAGTGAGCCCCCTTTATGGTCATTCGACTAGATGCTGGCTTGTCAACTGCATATATAATGACGCAAGTGTCAAGTGATCCAGTAGCAACCATGCTGCTATCAGGAGACCAAGCAAGGCAGTTTATGCGGGCAGTGTGGTACAACATGTTCTTAAGTTTCACCTGTAAGAAATTGTGTCAAACATCAGTAATAAGATTAAGCAGAGAACAATATAAAATAATAAAAAAGTAAAAAAAGAAAAAAGAGGAAATCTACTGTTGTTGCCACTTGCCAGAAATTAATATATTATCTTTCATGAGAAAATGAAAGAAAACAATGAATTCATAACCAGTCCGAGAACATGTGATACATTTACAGCTCGTTTGATTCACAGATTCGTAATCTTTAGGATTAGTAAATAATGAGATTAGTAATCCCACTAGATAAGAATTACTAAAGACCATGGATTTAAATATCGGCCGTTACGCGATATGTAACGGGAATTAAGCCTCCCGTTACCGTTATTCCCGTTATATAATGGGCAAAATTTTTTTGTAACTTTAACGGCCGTTATGGCCGTTATTTAATGGTAACGGCCGTTATTGCCGTTACGTAACGGCAATAACGG
>CATKHJ010026439.1:0-10169 GCA_949750685.1 Vernicia montana | reverse complement strand
AATGAAATTTTCATTTAACCAAAAGGATATAATGGGCATTTTCATAATTGTCTTAAAGTCAAAAAGCAACTCAATTTCAAAATAACTTCTTCTTAACAAAACAAAAGTTGTAAAGCTATAAAGGTTATTTTGATGATTGTTTTGTGTAGAGAATTATTACTATTCATCATCTGCTTCAAGAAAGGATTAAGAGTTGAGAGAAAAAGAAAAAGAATAATAGTTCTTCATTTTTCCTTGTTCTTCAAATCTAATCTTTTGTTCTTTGTAAAAGAACAAAAGTTTCTTGAAAAGACTTGAGTAATCCATAGTAAACAAAAAGAAATCCAAATACTCAAGGTTTGCCATAGGAATTTATTGATTCCATTTGGACACCAAAGAGAGGGAATCAATTAATCCAAGGAAACCAAAGGGAGCTTGAAAGATAAAGCTTGGTGTGGAATTTCTAGAGGCTCAACAATTGGGGAGCTCAAAGGAAAAGGAAAGTTCAAAGTCTTTGGCTTCAAGAGGTATTTAGATTACCACTTGCTCTTTCTTTTCTTTGTATATGTATTTTACATATTAATTAAAAAGATTGCTTGAATGTTTATTGGACTCAACCACTTGGTGATGTGAAATTTTAAAATGTTTGAGATTTCACCCACCAAATAGTTTCCGCTGTGCTTGAGCCCAATATTTCTTCAGCAGTCAGTGGTCATAATAGGCCAATGGTCTCAATGAAGGAATTCAATATCAATAATTAGGCCAAAGGCCTCGATGAAAGGAATTCAATAACTATTTATATATATAGATCATAAACCTCATTTAAAGAATTAATCATTATAGTAAAGTAAGGTTTTCAAAGTACTCGCATTGATTTCCTTAGCTCCTAATATAACCTTTTAGTGTCCTCGGTAGTGACGCTTTTCAATCTCCGGAGCATAAATCTCTTTAGGTTATACGTTGAACCATATCCTTTATACCATTTTTCCAAAAATTATTAATTACCTTATCGATTTGACTATTTCAATTATTACTCTAATACTATTGTTTACTATCAATGCGATTCAGTATATTCTGTAGCATATACATATGCATATATAATAATCTGTAATATTCATTAATTGCTTTTTAACAACTCAATACTCTTTCACATTAGATTCATATTGAATAATTACATTCAATTCATTATTCATTATTCATATGCATATATGAAATGACATCGTTCGGTGCAAGAAATGAGCCAATTTTTTGAAATATAAAATGTTAAAGTCTGTCACACGGTTCATCACACGCCCGTGTGACCACCCGTGTGCTTAAGGGGATTTTGTCCATAATGTATGGAGCTTATCACACGGATCATCACACGACCGTGTGGCCACCCGTGTGATGAGTCTGGCAGCTAAATTTGAAGGTGGAGATCTAAGTACTTCACATTCATTAAGTTATACCTCACAATATACACATCCACTTTACATTTCCTTTTTCAAAAAGCTTATACACATATAAATTATTATTTTTCATGTTTTACACTTGACATAATTCAGTCTCTAAGTCCATCTTTTGGGCTACTCCATTTCGGACTGCCCATTCAATCTTTAAACAGAATGAGTTTTTGTTTAAGGAGAATTTCTCTTTGTACACAATAAATGTTTTACTTTTCTTTTACAAGTGAACCCTTGAGACATTTTCCTACAACTTTTATGTTTTATATTTCCCCAAATTCGGCCTCTAAACTATCAATATGAGTGTTCTAAGTTTCAGCTCAATTTAACACCTAGGTTTTCAAAACAAGCTTAATAACCAAATCAAGCTCCATCAAGTAATTTAATTGCAATCAACTCATCAATTTCTTCAATTCACTTCATAATATACCCATAAATATCAGAAAAATGAAAAGTAATAATTTTTCCCCAATTTCCTTTAGTAGACCGAAGTCATCAAGAGCAAGAAGAGAAGGAAACTTTGCAATTCTAATAATAAAATCTAATTAATCATACTTACAAAGAGATTTGAAAGTAGAATTTTGAGATTTACCTTGAAGTTTTATAACCCTTGGTCAAGACAAGGAGGACCGGCCATGAAGAAGAAGAAGAGAGCTAAAACTTTCTTTTTGTTTGACAAATTGTGGACTTAAAGAACTTTTATATCCATTTAGATAAGTTCAAATGAAATGGATGGTGGAGATGGGTTTATATTAATCACATCGTTAATTTTTTAACTAAGTTGATTTTTACAATATTCATTTATTTATAGATAAATAGGAACACATGTTGGATGATAGGAAATTTCCATGAGGTTTCCTAATTTATATAGAAATTTTGACTAATTAAATTGTGGGGTCCATTTCATTATTGTAATTTGACCAAATTTTTCCATATAACTATAAATAAAATTTTCCATTCTTTACTCTTAAGGGGCCGGCCATATAAATATATGGTTGGGCCTTCCACTTGACTCACATATTTATTTATAGTTAACTAGCCATTTCGACAACTTCTGCAAAACGACCATTTTACCCTTCATTTACTTTGTACCTTGTTGTAACTGATATCAATGCAGTTCATTGACCTTATTTCATTGATCATACTCATAACATTTTTATGAATTCATATATTCCATAATATCACAGAAGTTGAATTAATTTAAAGAAAAAATTTTATTTGCATTTAACCGGGTCTCGGTTGAGTTCCTATTGATCTTGTTATCTCAATAACCATTCAATTTGTCTTCTAATGACATTACTGTTAATACTAGGAACTGACAGAGTCCAGGATATTACAAAGATAGTATCTTTTGCTGCTTGAGTTTCTATTTTTAGTAACTTTGTATAGTATCTGTTTCATATCTGCTTCATTCCACTCTCCCAGTTGCATGCTCCATTTTATCCGCACGTTTGATGTATGCAGTAGAGGACTGTAGAAAATCTCTAGAATGTCACTGTCACACCCCACTTTTGAGATGTGACGATCCTAGAGTATAAAGAGACATAAGGTCACCTAAACCCGTAAAATCCACTACACTATACTGAATCATGCTTATCATTCATTACACCAAATCCCAAAACCATAACCTACTACATCTTATATGAACACTAAACATATACCATACATATACCCCAAGTATACTAAACATATACCAAAATACGATAAAGGTATACTGAACGTATACCACACATATATCACTTGTATACTTAAAGTATACTCTTAGTTATTGTTATGTTCATTACAGTAGATCATCACAGTCAGTATTTAGCATTCATCATATAACATCTACCATATAATTATTACAGACCATGCATAAATTTATAAAGTTTGAGATCTTAATACTACTATACACTATAATGACTATGGAGCTCTAGACAGGTTTCTTCAATATACATGATCATTGTGATTTTTCAAAATAACAAAATAATACTAATGAGCAGAGTAACCCCCTAGCGGAAGGATAAAGCTTGAGTGTTACCTTGCTAAATCATCTACAGCACCTGAAAAAAAAATTAAACACTAAAGGAGTGAGACAGACTCAGTGAATACATAATAACTTGATATGATATGTTGGTTAGAATTACATGTTTCAATGATGGAATATTTATATCATTAGGTATCCATGAATGGTTATTCTTTCGGTATTCAATAGAGGTTGTAAATAGCACAATAATGTTCAACGATATTAATATCAGTGGGGAGATTAAGGTCAATATATAAATGTTTAATATCATTTTATCAGAAATCAGATATTCGAAAGTGGTGTGCTTCCCACTGATAATTAATTAGAGTGGCGTCCAATACCTTGCTCACTCACACTGATTACATTAGCGTGAGACTGATCAGGTCCCACGACTATAACCACCCTTCCTAGCTAAAGCGGATACACTATCTCTATTCGATGGGCCTTCTTACCATGTGCACATGATTGATGTATACCCCACATCAGATGGGGATTTCTGCTTTAGAATATATATCAACAGTGAAGGGATAGTAACACATAAGTTAACACATGAATCAATGTTTCTTATCAATGAGGTAATAATTTCAATAGTATATGTCATCAATACAAGGTAGGCCGAAGGCCTATGAAAGAACTTTAATACAAGAGTTCACTTTTTACAAAAAATTGGTATAAGGTTCTTGTTTATGAAAGTCAAGTTTACCAATTGAATATGATGGATGAATGGTATCTCATTTTGGATGCCCATATTATATGAAGTATTATGTACTCACCTCAATTTCCTTAACTCCTAATATTGCAACTAGCACAGACAGTAATGATGATCCTCCAATTTTGGAACACCTTCCTTCACTTTATCTTTAGGTTCTACAATGAACCATCTCATTCAAGTTATTCAATAGATCATTAATAATGACTTAGCTATTCAACTCATTCTAATTCTAATTCTAGTACTACTAAGTCTATACTTAGAACACTAATCATTGAATACTAATTCAAGTCATTACATACAATACATACAAACATAGATAGCAATTCTTTAACACTTAGATGTCTTTGCACTACGATGGCCGAATAGGCCTTGGACTAATGTCCATCATTCACTTCACTTTTCTTTAGTGCACTCGTCATATACAATCAATTCATCACAAGGAATTTCATGTTCCTATACATATCAATCATCCCTTTGATTCTTTCATGTATGGCCGAACCATACCTTAAGGAAAAAAATCAAATTCGCTTGATTAATTTCCAATTTAATCATGCAAACATTCAATTGACATATTTGCAACTTTAATTCAATACTCAATTAAAGAAATATCAAAATGGTTCTATGATCCCTATGTTGGCCAAACACTAGAAATTGGGGAAATGAAAATTCTTCAATCATCATTCAAATTGGTTTTACAATTATGCAATTAACATATTTACAAACTCAATTTATCAATCAATTACAAAAATTAACTAGTGGACCTTATTCATCTAGTGTTGGTCGAACCTATACAAAGGGAAAATCAAGAACTCTCATTCAATTTTCCAAATTGATTTCATATATATCTAATTAGCATGTCAATGGACTCAATTAGACAATCAATTTCATCAATTGAACATTTATTCAAAAACCCCAAATTTCACATAAGTAGTTGAAAAGGAAAAACCTTAAAATCCTTAACCAAACATTCATGAAATTCATCACATAAATAATTATGAGAATTTTGATAGTTTTTGTGAAATGACTATTTTATCCTTTCGTACACTTAATCATTTATGTAAATTCAAACATATTCATATACATTATTCATATAACATTCATATTCATATATATTATCAATATAATTTCATGAATTCATCACAAAAATTTAATCAATCATGTTATATATTATTCAACTTTGGTTTCCTAACTCAATTTGAATTCAATTTTCCTTTCCTATGCCATTTTAGTCAAGGTTTATGGTTATTCAAGTCTAGGGTATTACAGTCACATTTTGCACGTGGGAATAAAAGTTTCTTGACTCTAACCATTTGTAGGCTTGACTATTTTTGGGCTCAAATTACGATTTAAATAAGAGAAAATACACCAAATACAACTTTTTTAACTTTTTTTTCAAAAATATCCTTGTCTTTTTAGGTTTTAAAAAATGTCCATTTTTTTTTTGTATATTATGATATACTTATGATATACATTTGATATACCTTTAAAAATTGGGCATTTTTAAAATAGAAAATTTAATAAGTGTTTTTTTTTTTTTTTTAAAAAGACATGTGAAAATATTTTATCTTTTTGGAGTGTTTGTGTAAAATAGAAAATTTAATAAGTTTTTTTTTTAAAAAAAAAAAGACATATATGAAAATATTTTATCTTTTTGGAGTGTTTGTGTAAAAATCCTTTTAAATAATTTTTATTGTGTATAAAAATCACTTGGGCCTCTAGTTAATTTTACAAGACTGATCCAGTTAAAATATGGCTCAAACAAAATTTTAAGGTGATAATTTTTATATAATAAAAAAAAGTTAAATAAATTTTAAAAGTACAATAAATTTATTTATATTAATTAAAATAAGATAAATTTGAAATTTTTATAAATAATTTATAATCTTTATTGTTATAAGAAATAAATTCTATAATATAAATTTATTTTATGTTAAGTTAATATATAAAATAATTATTGAAAAAAACAATAAGTTAATCTTTAGTTTTAAATGGAAATGATTGAAGCCTTCTTGCAAAGATTGTAGGATGAAGTCCCTTGAAAGAAAATTTGATTTTTTTTTTTTTAGGCTCAAATTATTTTGGGTCATATTTAGGGTTGTAGTCGATTTTGACTATCAATTTTCTTATTGGGTTCGGGGAGAGTTTACGGTTGGATATATATATATATATATATATATATATATATATATATATATATATATATATATGTGTGTGTGTGTGTGTGTGTGTGTGTGTGTTAATGTACTTTATAGTCATCTAATTAAAAAATATTATTTAAATATACTTAAACAATCACCGTTGGTAACATTAAAATCTTTCCATCCAACTTCTTACTAGAATTCTAATGAAAAATTGAAGTGGCAAGCCAGCTAAGCATTTTTTTTTAATGAAAAATTTTAATTTTTTTTATGTCACGTCAAATCAATCCAAGCTCTCTCTCTCTCTCTCTCCCTCTCTCTATCTCTCTCTCTCTCTCGAAGTTTTCTTTTACTTTCTTTCTAGCCAAATTGAAGCCCATTTGTATTTCTGAGAAACTCCACAATCAAATTTTTTATCCATTACAAAAATCGTATTTGTTCATCATCTTCAACAGAAATCATCATATCAAAGTTTAAAAAAAAACAAAAAAAATAGATTGGGCGAAAGAGCAAAAGAGAGAAAGATGACTACCAAACCCGATCCACCCATTTCTGGCCATCGATGGCCGATACCACTAGCACCAGTGGGAAGCCCAACCTCCGGCGAGCCCAACGCCACCAAAATTTGAACAGAAATGTAATAATCTCTAAAATCAGAATTCACCATCTCAAATCCAACTCATTCAGCTACAGTAACCAAAAGGATAACATAGTTGCAGAAATCACTGGATTATTGAAGCAAAACAACTAGCAATCCCTCTTAGAATCCTCTTCATACCAAAGAGGTTAAACCCATATGTGATTCTCTCTATTCTCAAACAAAACCAGGTGAATGATCCTAAACGACTCTATGATTTCTTCAATTGGGTCCATTATAGAATTGGTGTTCCTCAAAATCTTTACTCCTTTTCAATTCTTGCAATTAATATTTGCAATTCGCGGCTTTTTACTCTCACGAATAGCGTTTTGGAACAAATGATTGATACCCAGTTGCCACATTTGGAGATTTTGGATTTAGTTCTTACATGTTATAGGGAGCTTAAGAGGTTTTTGAAATATAGATTAATGCTTATAAGAAGAAGGAGTTTTTGAATGAAATTCATCACATAAATACTTCTTTAATTGAATGTTTGTATATGAATATGTTTGAATTTTCATAAATGATTAAGTGTATGAAAGGGTAAAATAATCATTTCACAAAAACTATCAAAATTCCCATAATTATTTATTCATATAACATTATTCATATAACATTCATATTCATATATATTATCAATATAATTTCATGAAATTCATCACAAAAATTTAATCAATCATGTTCATATATACTAAGATTCAACTTTGGTTTCCTAACTCAATTTGCATTTAATTTTCCTTTCCTATGTCATTTTAGTCAAGGTTTATGGTTATTCAAGTTTAAGGTATTATAGTCATATTCTGCACGTGGGAATAAAAGTTTCCAAACTCTAACCATTTGTGGGCTTGACTATTTTTGGGCTCAAATTACAATTTAAATAAGAGAAAATTACACCAAATACAACTTTTTTAACTTTTTTTTCAAAAATATACTTTGGTCTTTTTAAGTTTTAAAAAATGTTCCTTTTTTTTTTTTTTTTTTTTATACGAGCATGTTCAACAATACTCCCTATTTTGCTCCCTATTATATTATAAATAATTAACTCCTTATTTTAACTTATCTTAAAAAATATGCATACTCCAACAAAAATCTCTATTTCACTCCCTATTTTATTATTTTATTAATAAATATACAATTCCATTTCTTTATATATAAATTTATAATTTCATTTTCTTTACTCTACATAAAATTTTTGTAGTTAAAAAATATAATCTTTTTAAAAATATTATAACAAATTATTATTATTATTATCATTTCTTCTACTCTATATAAAATTTTTACAACTAAAAAAAATAAAATTTGATAAAAATATTATAACAAACTATTATTATTATTATACTATAATTTTATTTCTTCTACTTTACATAAAATTTTTACTATGAAAAATGAATAATTTGATTTAAAATATTATAAAATAATATTTTAATAATAATATAGTAATTTAATAATAATAAATTTTTGATTAATAATAACAATAATAACAATAATAATAATTTAAAAATGAAAGAAATGAAAAAAGAAAAAGAAAATATTAAAGGGAAAAAAAAGATAGAGAAATAATAAAATATTGTTAAGAGCCATTTTCTCCCTCCTTAAGTTTAAGGAGAGAGATTATGGCTCCTAAAATATTTTAGGGAAGGAGGATTAATTAGAGAGTCTTTTAGAGGATGAATTATTAAGTATGCTCCTTATAATAGAGAATGAGTGATGTTTAAGAGATTGTTGGGGATGCTCTATATACTTATGATATATCTTTGATATACCTTTAAAAATTGGGCATTTTTGAAATAGAAAATTTAATAAGTGTATTTTTTTTTTAAAAAAAAAGGAAGATATATATGAGAATATTTTGTTTTTATGCTAGTGTGTTTTTAGGAACTAAAAATCATGGCTTTATGGTTGATTTGGTTTGTTGTAATTTGTTGTTGAATGATTTGTTGAACGGTAATAGATTGGAGTTGTTTTGGGAAGTTTATAATGGGATGTTAGAGGCTAAGGTGGTTCCTAATGTATACACTTAAACAAATTTAATTAATGCACATTGCAGAGTAGGAAATGTTAAGGAGGGTAAAAGCTTGCTTTTTGATATGGAAGAGAAGGGTTGTACTCCCAGTTTTGTTACTTACAATGTGTTGATTGGTGGTTTCTGCAGAGCTGGAGATGTGGAATTGTGGATGAAGCTTTTGAGCTAAGGAAGTTCATGATTGATAAGGGTTTGGTTCCTGATAATCATACTTATGCTACACTTATTGATGGATTTTGTAAACAAAAACGATCTAAAGAGGCGAGACTAATATTTAGAGGAGATGTGTAGCATGGATTTGAAACCTGATGTATAGCATGGGTTTGTATAAATTAATAATTTTTGCTATTTTTAAGTATAAAGGGAAGCCATTTTTATTGTTGGAGAAGCACAGCAGTGTCACGACCCGATTTACGTGCCGCGACGGTCCTAGGGCATGGGTAGGCGTAAGGCCACCGAAAACCCGTAGAACCCAATACTATATTATATCCAATCATGCATATACGATTCCCAGATCAGAACCCCAACACATTACTATAACAATCCACATCCATTCATCAAAGGAATTCCATTAATACAATAAAGTAATATGTCATATATTACAATCCCAAATGAAATTTACATAATACAACCATCATATACAATATCACAATAACCATGGAACTCTAGACTTTAACTCTTGGAGATACATATTCATTGTGACATAATCAAAATGACAAAAAGAGAAAATAATATGGACAGAGTAACCTCCAAGCGAGAAGATGAAGCTTGAGTTTTACCTCGTCTCAACCTCTATAGCACCTGAAAAAAAATAAACAACTATGGGGTGAGATATAAAATCTCAGTGAATACACGACGACAATATGTTATGCTGGCTAAATACCGTATAAGGTAAGCGAATAAAGTAGTTTCAAGGCTTAGCAAGCGATATAAACAATTAGATAATCATGTTATTACAATGGGATTCATCGACAAAAGATATAATTAATGAATCCAAGAATAATCACTAATATCACAATGGGATTCATTTACGAGAGAATACAATGAATGAATCCAAAAACAATCAATTGAGTATAATTACTTCCATTTATATTATTTTAGCAGAAATTAAGCAATTCGAGAACGGCTTGTTCTCATTTATATATAGATCGAGTGTCGGCTAAAAGCTTCGCACACTCATCAATTGAGCGGAAAACTGATCAGGTTTCCCGGCTAGGACCCCCTTCCTAGCTA
>CATKHJ010026363.1:0-16540 GCA_949750685.1 Vernicia montana | reverse complement strand
ATTTATAAATATACCCTCATATTTTTTTATATTTGCGCGTTTCCCCCACGTTTCGTTTCCTATATTTTTTGAAAATACCGTTTCCGCGTGTCCGTTTCCCCGTTTCTCGTTTCCCCGTTTCCGTTTCCGTGCAACATAGGTTGCATGTGAAACATTGCAAGTGAAGGATCATTCCCTACTTGAATGATTGGCAAAGGAATTTTTTTTTTTTTTTTCACCTTCTAAAGCATTTGTCAAGTAGATTTAATCCTATTAAAATTTAATTTACATATTAAATGAATTTAAGGCAATTTCATTTTTATATTTGTAAACCCTTAAAATTATACCTTCAGACAAATGATTTTCAATTACAAACCCATAAAATCAAATCAGACCCAAATCATATCAGAAACGAACTAAAATCGATTAAAACAATGCAAAATCGGGTCGATCCGGATAGAAAATTGAGTCAGGCCAAAGCTCGCCCGGGCGATGCCAGGAGCGTGCAGCCCGAAGGCCGGCACGTAAAGCGTGCCGCGCAGGTGCCGCCGCCTAGCTCCTCCCAACCTCCTTTATAAATACCCAGCTTCCTTCTTCAAAAAGAGGGAGAAAAAATTTGTCCGACTTATAACTAAAATTCTGTCGATTTCGATACACTGAAATCACATTTCTATATCCAAATCTTTTCACTTACCAAATTTATTTTTAATTCAAAGTTGTTATTATTTGTTTTGAGTTCTTAAATCCGAAGTGGAGCTCAAATCTGGAGTTAAGCTCAATCCATTCGCAAAAAGTCAAGAAAAGCAAAGGTACAATTCATTTCTTTTGCACTTTCAAATTCTAAATTCTAAATTCAGAATTAGAATTTATCCTTTTATCACATCTTATTTAGGTCTAAATCAGACAAGATCTAAATCTTATTAATATAAAATCTGAATTAAATTAATAAACCAAACCTCTTTTGAGTAAACCCCTCATTCGTAAGAAGGGAGAACTGCGTGGAGTTTGATTCTCATTCAAAGGAATACGCAGACATGCCAATTTTTAAAGCATCAACTCCAAAATATTTTAAATAATATTTTTCCCTTTATATTATTTACTACTTTATATATGTTCTTTATCCTTTATTAATTGAGTAATATGTATTTTTCCTAATACCCATAAGGGCTAGAAGAAGGATCCTCGTTTCTTTTTTTTGCTTTTGATTCATCTCTATAACTGTCATTCATATAATGTTTGTATCATTTACAACTGTCCATTCATCATTTTTTATTCCTATTCATGCATATATAAAGTTATTTTGCACCTAAGCCAAACTTAAGAAATTAAATGTTTATTACTAAAACCTGATCTCCGAGCCTACTTTAGTCACTCGTGGATTAGTGCTTTTCCATTGGAATAAAATAAATAATTTGGAGTCATTTCATTTGGGTTTTCCTTTAATTTTCCCAATTAAAATAAATAAAATTAAAGTGGCGACTTCCTGTCACATAAAGCGAAAATACAAAATTCAATTTTTCAGAACTCACAGCGAGTTTTCGATGTGTGGAGTTTCTCCCGAAGAACATTTCGATTCCTTTAGCGGATTGGACTGGTGCTCGGGCGAGGCCTCACAGTTGGCAACTCCACTAGGGACAATTAAATCTTTTTCAAAATAAAAGATAAAAGCGGATTACTTTTGGTAAAAAATAAATTTTGGCTTTAGTTTCAAAATAGCTTTTCATGCATCATTACATATGGACTCTTTGTCCAAAACCTTAGTTTCCTAGGAAAACGAAGGATAGAAAGTAACATCGAGTGGGTAACCCTCCTTAGGTCTATTCACCGATAGTGAAATCATCCAGCTTGCAACGTATCCTCTAAATTCTTTTTTGAGATGTAACGAGTATGCACGTACCGCTAGACCCAAGTGAGGTTCCTTAACTCATATGTGGTTAGGTTTATAGCTGCTCTAATGTGACGGGTACCCTATCCAAAACCACCAAGCCTTTTCATGTAATGAACCTATAACCTAACCTTAGGTTGTATGTTCCATGAAGCAAAACCCTTGCACATCTGCATCATTCATAAAATATTTTTTCCATGCATGCATCCATATTGTACAACATGCATTCTTTTTAAGTGGAACCTTGAACCGAATAAGGGTCAAACACTTTCGCCTCGACCCAATCACTTTCGCCCCACAAAATCTTAAGCCCAAAACCTTGGCAAAACCCCAAAGCCTAAAAACGTTGGCCCATAATTCCCAAAGCTCAATACTTTTGGCACAACAGGCAATTCAAAGCCCAAGACCTTGGCAAAATCCCCAAAGCCTAATACTGTTGGCTCATCATACTCAAAACCCAATAATAGTTGGCCTATAACACCAAAAGGGATCATTTTCCCCCAGAGTCTGTATACTCTTATCTTCAGCAAACACTCACTGGATTTTCTTTTGGTTTTGCTTAAAGGTACCAATGGCTGATCCAACTGACATGGCTGCCCTGACAACATTTATGACCAATCTTCTTCAAAAGCAAGAGAAGAATTTTCAAGCAATTCTGAATGCTCAACAAGCCAAATTTGAGAAACAAAGGCAATCCATTATCGAAGAAGTACGGGCCATGGTTAATCAAGCTAGCCTTAACCCGACTAACCCAAACACAGCTTTGGACCATACCACCCTAAATCTGAACTAGGTCAATCCTGTTCTAACCCAAACCCATAATAACACTACTTCATCACCCAAAACAGCCATTGACCTTACAGACAAGGAAAAAACTGTTACTAGTACCCCTCAAACAAGTGAGGTTTCAAACATCATTACCTAACCTGCTACATCTCCTGTGAATCCTTTTCAAAGGAAGGAAACTTTCTCTCACCCTGACCTGAGAACATTCATGGAGAAATTCAAAGCAATGGAGGAAGCTATCAAATCCTTAAAGCACAGCAATGACCTGATTGATGTGAACAACTTAGCCCTGTTCCCTGCTGCTAAACTTTCACCCAAATTTAAAATGCCTGAACTTGAGAAATTTGATGGAATCACTTGCCCCAAGACTCATCTGATGATATATGTGAGGGCAATACAGCCTTTGGGACTTAACAACAAGCTCCTTACACAACTGTTCCAATAATCATTAACTGGTACAACATTGAGATAGTTCCTTTCACTAGACAAAAGCCAGAAATGGACCTGGAACGATATCTGTCAAGCCTTTATCAAGCAATATCATTACAACAGTGAAGTGGATGTCACTAGGCATGACTTGGAAACCATCAAACAACTTCCGAATGAGTCATTCTCCACGTTCCTTACAAGGTAGAGGGCTAAAGCAGCTCAAATGGTAAACATACCAACCGAACAAGAACATGTGGACATCCTTATCAAGAACCTACTCCCAGCTTACCAAGCTCATTTGCTAATCCAATATCTGCCCACCTTCAAAGCTTTGGTGGCAACTGCATCCAGGGTTAAAGATTACATCCCAAGCGGATCATTTCAACATGAATTCTCCACCATCGATCTGAATAATGATGAAGAATATGAACCCCATGACCTTTAAGACTAAGACCGACATGCCTCGATCCTTTTCAACCTGAAGCCATGATTCCATACATCTTCACCAAAGTGGAAGATAGACCCCACCTCACCTCACCTCACATCTGCCCAAGTAGCATGTTATGGAGGAGTTCAAGCTCAACTAATCTGATCTGTCTGAGATTGAGTCTAAGTCCAAATCCAAATCAAGTCTGAGTCCATATTCAGAGTCCAAGTCCAAGTCCAAATCAAGTCAGAGTCCATGTTCAAAATCCAAATTCGAGTCTGAGTTTATCATTTATAAGTCCAAGTATTTGTACTATATTCTCCTTTTGCAATATTATTCATTCACTTCTCTATTCTCATCTTTCCAGTTTAATATGATATAAAAAAAAAATCAATCAAAAATAAAAAAAATCAAAATCATTGAATGGGCATTTCACCATGAAATCCACCATGATTTGGAACAATTAAGATTTGAAGTATTCTTGTGCCTGCATCAGTAGCTGTTTCACCAGCTCCTAACCAAAGGATAGTCAATAAAGAGCACCAAATGGTGATCTATTTAGTTGGAGCAATCAAAGCTAAAGGCAATCCAATAAAGTTACCTATTGCACTTTTGGGTAATCAAAACATCGAACCTCAACAAGAGGTAACAATTTCAAAAAGGACCCGATGTCCTCACAAGGTTTCTCTCTTGATAAAAATTCAATGAAATGGTCTAAACAAAGGTCAAAACCCCAAGACGAAGGACAACAGTAACCCAAATCATGGTGGAATAATCTTTAAATGTCAAAATTCATTGATTAGCTCGCTAAGTTGAAAACTCGAAAGGGCAACTTAGGCAAAAATTAGAGAAAGCTCGCTAAGTTGAAAACCTGAAAGGGATGTTTAGGCAAAAATCAAAGCAAACTCGTCGAGTTGAAAACCCGAAAGGGAGGCTTAGGTAAAAGTTAGAGCTAAAAAGAAGAGAAAAATCATCCTGATCAAATCATTTTGTTCCTTATGCCCTTTATCCCATATTAAAGGCATATCATCTTAAGTCATCATCTTCCGTATGATCCCTCGTTAGCGACACGCTTTTCGAATCATCTTCTGTCAAAACATCCGTCACGTCTCTTAGCTCATACAGCTAAGTAGCTTTTATCATTCATTAGGGGCATATCATTCAAAACGCTTGACACAAAAAGCTAAATTGCTCTTACAATCAATCAATGAGCATGTCTTCTGAGTCATCATCCAAATCAATCTAGTGTCTCCTCAAGAGTCTCATCATTCAAAGAGTCTATTCAATCTCAGACAATAAGATAAGTTGTGCTTATCTTCTCCATAATTCATGCTACAAAAAGCAAAATCATACAACCTCCCTAACACAAATCAAAAGGTCCAAACCTATCACCACAACCCAAGTCTCCTTGGTAAGATCTCATCAAAAGGTCCAAACCTATCATAAAAAACCTAAGTCTCCTTGGTAAAAACTGATCAAAAGAGCCAAGCCCATTAGAAACCCAAGTCTCCCTGGTAAAATCTCATCTTGTAAGGGCCAAGTCCACCAAAAACCCAAGTCTCCTTGGTGAAATCTCAATCTCTAAGAGCCAAGCTCACCAAAAACCCAAGACTCATTGGTAAAATCTCTAAGGGCCAAGCCCACTAGAAACCCAAGTCTCCTTAGTGAAATCTCAATCTCTAAGGGCCAAGTCCACCAAAAACCCAAGTCTCTTTAGTAAAATCTTATCTTGCAAGGGTCAAATCCACCAAAAATCCAAGTCTCCTTGGTAAAATCTTATCTTGCAAGGGCCAAGCCTACCAAAATCTCAAGTCTCTCAAGACTCATGATCCTTGAAACCCAGCTTTATTGGTAAAGTTAAAGTCGAGCCATAACTCTCAGACCAATTATCTTCAAGTTGATTAAAAAGGGCCAGAACAAGTCAAAGCCCAAGCTTCTTTAGCAAATTACATCATCCCTAAAGTCCAACTCCTTTGGACAAGAAAAACCTCCTTGACAAAACAGATAGTTCTTCCAAACCCAGGCCTCATTGGCAGATCATATCATCCATCCATGCCCAAACTTCTTTGGCAAATCATACTATCTGAACCAGTCAAAGCCCATGATTCCTTGGCAAAACTTACCATCCAAGCCCATGTTTCCTTGACAAATCATATCATCACTAAAGTCCAAGTCCTTTGGACAAGCAAAATCAAGTTGGGTCTAAACACCTCCGAAAGTCATGTCCAAAAGAAGACTCTTAAGTCACATATAAGACAACCTACAATCTTCCCTTCCAAGGAAAAATCCGACTGAGCCTTCCAAAATAACCTCCTACAAGGTAAAACCTGACCAAGTCTTCCAAACACAATAACCTCTTTTCAGGCAAAACCCAACTGAACCTTGATAACATTTCCAGGCAAAACCTGACCCAATCTTCTAAAATAACTTTCACCACCTAACCTTCCAAGATAACATTCCAAGCCAAACCTGATCTAGCCTTTCAAAGCATCACCTCCTCCAAGGCCAAAACCTGACCTTACTTTGAATCTCTCATATGGCATAACCATTATCCCTCATCCTTTCAAAATGGGAGCACCCTCCTCTACAAAAATTAACACTTTCATACCAAATTGACTATTCAAAGGTTCAAGGTATCCAATTCATAAATTTTATACATAGTCAGATGCATTTCATATTAAACAGGTCACTAATCAGAGCTCCTGAAACAAAAAGGACCATCTCCTTGTCCTATCAGAAATGACCATCACCTTATCCTACCATAAAGGACCATCACCTTGTTCTTCCAAAAAGGACCATCACCTTGTTCTACCAGAAAGGACCAATCCATCCAATCATCCTATCAGGCAGGACCATTTTTAGATATTCAGAATTGTATATCAGATAGATCAATTTAGATGAAACCCAGACCCAGATTGGGACCATCTTCATCACTTTCCAAAGATATTGGGGGGCACCTCCTTCTCCAAACTAATCAGACCTATCCTAAGATAGCTTTAGGATCCATACCTTAAATCTGAATAAGGTTTTCTATTTCAGAATCAGACCTATCCTAAGATAGCCTTAGGATCAATACCTTAAATATGAATTAGGTTTTCTCTTCTAAAAACAGACCTATCCTAAGATAGCCTTAGGATTTTTAACCCAAATAGACTAGGAATATAACTTTTATTTTCCCAAACAGACAGGGAATACAGATTTTTCCAAATATGTTTAAACACCGACCTTGACATCACTTTGCTTCCTTTTCTCCATTCCCATTCCCCGAGTTCACTTTCATCAGAATCGCCTTTTGAACAAATCCAATTTTGATGAGGGAGTAGCTGTGAACCCTTAAAATTGCACCTCCAGACAAATGATTTTCAATTACAAACCCATAGAATCAAATCGGGCCTAAATTGGATCAGAAACGGGTTAAAATCGACCAAAACAGTGCAAAACTGGGTCAATCCAAATAGAAAACTGAGTTAGGCTAAAGCCCGCTCGGGCGGCGCCAGGAGCGTGCCGTGCAGGCGGCCGGGTTGTCTCGCATGCGTGCCGGCGCTGGCACCGCCTAGCTCCTCCCAGCCTCCTCTATAAATACCTAGCTTCGTCCTTCATAAAGAGGGAGAAAAAAAAGGGGGAATCCAAAATTTGTTCGATTTATAACTAAAACTCTGTCGATTTCGATACACTGAAATCACCTTTCTATATCCAAATCCTTCCACTTTCCAAATTTATTTTTAAGTCAAAGTTCTTATTATTTGTTTTGAGTTCCTAAATCCGAAGTGGAGCTCAAATCCGGAGTTAAACTTGGCCCATTTGCGAAAAAGTCAATAAAAGCAAATGTATAATTCATTTCTCTTGCACTTTTAAATTTTAAATTCAGAATTAGAATTTATCCTTTTATCACATCTTATTTAGGTCTAAATCAGACAAGATCTAAATCTTATTAATTTAAAATCTGAATTAAATTAATAAACCAAACCTATTTTGAGTAAACCCCTCCTTCGCAAGAAGAGAGAACTGCATGGGGTTTAATTCCTATTCAAAGGGATACGCAGACATGTCAATTTTTAAAGCATCAACTCCAAAATATTTTAAATAATATTTTTCCCTTTCTATTATTTTACTGTTTTATATATGTTCTTTATCCTTTATTAATTGAGAAATATGTGTTTTCCCTAATACCCATAAAGGCTAGAGGAATGATCCTCCTTTCTTATTTTTGTTTTTGATTCATCTCTATAGCTGTCATTCATGTAATGTTTGTATCATTTACAGCTGTCCATTCATCATTTTTTATTCCTATTCATGTATATATAAAGTTATTTTGCACCTAAGCCAAACTTAAGAAATTAAAATGTTTATTACCAAAACCTGATTCCCGAGTCCACTTTGGTCATTCGTGAATTAATGCTTTTTTATTGGAATAAAATAAATAATTTGAAGTCATTTCATTTGAATTTTCCTTTAATTTTTTCAAATAAAATAAATAAAATTAAAGTGGCGACTCCTTGTCACATAAAATGAAAATACAAAATCCAATTTTCCAGAACTCACAGCGGGTTTTCGATGCGTGGAGTTTCTCCCAAAGAGTATTTCAATTTTTTTAGCGATTGAACCAGTACTCGGGCGAGACCTCACATTATTAAATGAGTTTAAAGTCAAGTTTGTTCAAACATTTATATTTCTAAATAAATTACTTATTACAAATTGACATTCATGAGAAATTATATATTGTTTTTTTTTTAAATAAAAAATCTTTCATTAATAATGATTAACAAGTACAATTTGAAACTGATAAATAAACTTGACTGCATTTAAAAAATACATACAAATCTTATTATAAAAATGAGTTTTTCCTCTGAGTTTCATTGATCGTGTTGACGGAATAATTATATATAGCACCTTGATTACATTTGACACATTGGCAAAAAATACATTTCACTCGGTGGCTATATTGAGTTACAAATTGACTTCATTGTTGTTTGATGAGTTTTTAAATGAGTTCAATCTTCTAAATATTAGACTCAAACTCCTCCTAACTCTCATGATGAAAAACAAATAAACTTCCATAAAAAAAAACAAGCAAATTCCCATCAAGAAAGACAAAACAAAAGTCTTATTAAATCTCATAAAAGAGATAACAAAATTCATAAAGTAAATGAAAAATAAAATTAGATTCATATTTAGAAAGACACATATTAACAAATATTTTTTATTGAAAACAAAAACTAAACAAAATAAAGAAAAATGAACTACCACTCACCGAATGAAAATCGACGGTAGTTTAAACAATAAACTTTAGAAAAAAATAAAGAAAAAAATTGAGAAAGAAAAATTATATATTGTTTTTAATATTAAATAAATCTGTTGAGCCTGTTTCTTGTAAAATAAATGAGATTTGAGATTCTTAATGTATTTATTAATATTTATAAGTAAATTTATAAGCAGGTTAATCAAAATTTTTTCTATAAAATGAAACTCTAATATATTAAAATATATATATATATATATATATATATATATAAATATTATTTTATAAGGAAATTTTCACCTGTACATACACCAAATCAATAAGTGATGAGATATTTTAATCAATATAATTTTTTTTATTTAGTGAAAAGATACCGATATATATATATATATATATATATATATATATATATATATATATATATATATATTAATTCATGTGTTATTATCTTATTAAATTAATGTATATATTCAATATAGGTAAGACCTAGTTTTTATCTTACATATATACCATGTTAGGTTAGAAAAACCTAAGTCATAATACGTGGGACAATATGTGACATGAGGCCATGACTCAAAATACATGTACCTAGTGGTAGCACCATGTGCAGCTCACAGTACCTATTCTTCATTTTTAAATTTTTTCCAAAAAAAAAAAATCAATAAAAAAATTATTTTTTCACATTGAGATTAACACAAATGAAAAAGACAAAGCGAAATGCCTAGATGATGAGATTCATATAACTCTGGAATTCAATCTTTAAAATAATAATAATAATAATAATAATAATAATAATAATAATAAAATCTAAAAGAGGTATAAATTAATTTTATGATATGTCCTGAATTGATTGAAAATTTAAAATTAATAAAAAGGTAAACACATAATATCATCCTAGAATAATTAAAAAAAATTGAAATTCATATAATTGCCCAATAAATGGGAAGGTAGGTAAGTTGGCAATGAAGAGATGATTGATAAAAAAAAATAATTTTTAACTAAAAAAATAATAAATAAATATTGATATTTTCTTATTAAAATTAAAATTGAAATTGATTTTTTTTTTTAATTGGAGAGGTGTTTTAATTTTTTGTCAAGATAAAAGAGACAATTCTCATATATATATATATATAAAAGTTACATGATTAATAGTAAATAAAATATAAAATTTTATAAAATCATAATTTATTTTTTTGAATTCAACTCGAATAATAATTACTTTCATAAGTAGAAATATTATCATATTAACAAAATAATTAACTCACCATAATAGCAGTACGCATATTTTACTTGATGAATATATCATATCATACCATAACTTAATTTTTATGTTTTTAAATGAATCCGATTGCACCAATGAGTACAAAAAATTAAAAAAATAATCAAAATTAAAATAGAAATAGATTTTTTTTTTTGGAGCTGTGAAATAGATCATTAATAAAAGGGTTAGGCAGATAAAAGAAATGCTATGTCCAAAGCAAATATGGCCAAGGACATAACATATATATTTCATTTTCTGTCTCACATGGTGTTGTTTCCTCAACTACAAATGCTACGGACTTAGCACATTATTTGAGTTCAATGGTTCTCCATTTTAGAGTGAATGATATATAGCTTTGCCATTTGACTGAAAATTTGCAACAAGAAAACCCATCTTTTAGGGGATGTTCGGTGCCATTGTCAGTTTTTTGTTTTTAAAAAATTGAAAACTATTTTTTGATTTTTGTTAGCTGATTTTTCAAAACTTTTTTTAAAAAAAATACAAAATCTAATCATTTTTTAAAATAATCAAAATAATGTTGATAATTTTAAAACAAATACAAATATCACAAATATATCAATTAATCTTAAAATTTTCAAACAGATAATTATAAATTTGAAAAATTAAAAATAGAATCCTCTTATCTTACTCATAGGTTAGCTATTGTTAAAATTTTCAATGCCCATCAATTATTTCATAGAAAACCCATCAATTTTTTTTTTTATGAAAAACTCAATTGCATGAATACATCAATCAATGCAATCTTGTTAAAATTTCAGAAATTTGAAGTCAATTGCAAATTTAAAATATTAGAAATAAAATCTTTTGACCTTGCTCATAGATTAGCCACTGTCAGTGGCGGAAGCAAAGATATAGTGAGGGAGGCCACAAATTTTTTTTTTTTTTTTAAATTTCTTATTAGTATTTTTTTTATATAACTAATTTTTGGCCCCCATTTAAATTTAAGAAAATTTAGACCCTATAATAACTCAAAAATAAATAAATTAAAGGCCCAATAAAAAAAATTTAAGCCAAAAATTATTTTGAGTAGCTTCCTAAACACACCAAACCACCAATTAAATAAGTAACCCTAAACCTCACTTCCTCTATTTCACTTCCTTCTATTACCGAAAAAATTCCTCCTTTAATTCTTAAGCTTCCTTAACCCAGCTGATGCTATTCTCTCTCAATCCACTATTTGCCAAATTAAATTTATCCATCAAAATTCAATTTCTTCTTCTGCTTTTATTACAAAAGGTTGGCTAACTAAAATTGTAGAGTCCAAATATGGACCATTGAAACTTGTACACCCAGTTTCAGATTACTAATTAAAATACTCTTCTCCAAACTCCAATTATGTTTAATTTATTGGAAGTAAGGTAAGGTACTCTTCTCCAATTATATTGAATTTATTGGACGTTAATTTTTTTTCCAATTAAGTAAAGCATTCATGCTTAATACCCATATGGACATGTTGCTTATGGGTTAATAAAGTTGTTTTATGTCCTTTTTCTTCAAGTTTTAGTAAAAATAAGATTGTTGTTTTGCCTATTTTTCATGAAGAAAAATTGGGTTATTAGAAATATGGCAATGAGAATTGGACCCTTTTAGATAAGACTAATTTTCAATATGATGACATTATTGAATATAATGGTCAAATTTAATTTATGTTGTTGTTGATCATAGATGCAATACTGTTTCTTGGATTAATTCATTTTTTAATTTTGTTCGTTTATGGTTCCATTACTTAAATAAATGGTAGAATTATTTAAAGAGATAATTAGTTTCAAACCATTAAATGTTGATTATTGTGAATTCAATATATAAATTTCTATTCCCATTTTGGCTTCCCTGAAGTGCAATCCTTTGTTCGTCCCTGGCCACTGTTAAATCTTCAATACCCATCAATTTCTTCCATAGAAAACTCAATTGCATGAATCCATCAATCGAAGCAAAGAAATTTGAAGTCAAAATTGAAAGAGGGCTAAAGTTTTATGAGGTTTGGTAATGGTGGAGAACAATTATAGCTAGCCCTGGCCACGGTCAAAATTGAATCTAACCGAATATGCCAAAAATTGAACTAGAATCGGAACCATAGCATGGTTCTGGTCCGTTCCCAAACCGTTACTGTTTATAGTCTGGTTCAAGTTCCATAAAACTTTGAACCGGAATTAAAACTGCCAGTTCGATTTCGATTCAAACCGGCCAAAAACCCAAAGGCTTTGGATTTTTAGGAGCAATTTTTGAATTTTTTTTTAATAAACTGGTTTAGGTCTAGTTTCGAACCGAACCGAAATCGTACGAACCAAAACCAAAATTGAACCTTCTATCTATGGTTCGGTTTTGATTCTATGAATTTTTTAATCGAAACCGCCGGTTTGATTCTGGTTTGAAACAGTGGCTGGGGCTAATTATAGCTATTAGTGCCAGTTAACAAAGCAACAATAATGGAGAGAACTAGCAGACGAAAAGAAAGAGAGGGAGTAAATGAGAAGAGTATAATTTCATCGACAAAAGTAAAAGGAGAATGATGAGAAGAAAATAAAATTAGAACGAAAAATAAAAAAAAATGAAGGAAAAAGAGTTAAACTGAAAAAAAATAAATCCTAAAACCAAGATTTCTGGCTTTTTAATTATTGTTTTTTTTTTTAAAACGTTTTCTTGATATGTGATAAAAAAAAATAATAAATACGCCGAATGCGCATGGCGTCTAAACTTTTACCCACCTAGGCCAACCAAGCTCTGAATGTCATATGCAACATTATCAACGAGCCAATCAAGCCCAACTATTAGTACCAACAAAGAGGCATATCTGAACATGGCTGACCTGTAGGTCAATTGGAGAAGCCGTATGGCATAGTCTTCTCTATAGTCAACCTCTAGCCAAGGAGATAGGCGTACTGTAATACCCCAGGTTCTAACTAGTCATAGTAGGCAGCTGAGGATGAACGAGAATAGGTCTTGACGATGAAGATGCTTGAGTGAGATTTGTAGGACTATGTCAAGGTAGGTGACAAAAGTGGGAATAAATGAGGAATAATCGGAGATACGAGGATAGATTAAAAGATAAATCTATATGAGAGATAATAGAAATAATGAGAGACATCACATGAAGAGGAATTTGTACGAGTTAATGGATAAGGAGTATTCATGTGATAGTCGAATAAAGACGTCAGATGAGCAAAGAGCCTAAGGGTAGAAAGTGAATAGATGAGTTTGGTTCAACAAAGTAAGTAAGGCTGACAGCGAACTTAGGACTTGATAACGAAGCTGAGGTATTTAGAAAAACGCAAGGAGGAACATGTAAGCTTAGAATGGATTAGACGAAGACGAGTTGTGGTCTCGATGGAAGAGATTAGGCATCAAGATAAGTTTAATGATAAGGCTTCAGTGTTTTAGAAATTGACGAAGTGAACTGATGATTTCGTAATGACGAGGAGCAAGAGGTTAGTGGGAATAGATATTTTATTGCAACAGGTAAGTATTGATTAGATGGAAAGTCATCTACCCTGACAAATAATTTATGATATCTTTCCTTCCCATATAAATTTATCGTTTCCAACAAAAGTTTGCATTTCCAATTAGAAAAAGTCTTTTCATTTAACACTATTGACCAACTTTATGTCATTTCATAACAGAAGCCACAATTGCTCCTTCTTTATTTAAAGGCCCCTAGACCTTTTAGTTTCATTTTGGAATAGTTACATCTCTCTCTAAGTTTAAAATATGAGTTTTCTCTTTAAAACTCAAAAGAAAGCCCAAAAGCTCTCTCTTTCTTTCTCTCTCCAAACCATCTTCTGAGATGGTAACTAATTGTGAATGAAACCCAAAGATCTAAAGAGGTAGATGATTCTTCCAGTATTCTTAAAAGAGCTATAAGTGGGTATAGATGACAAATCGGTGGATCTAGTAAGCCTAAGGGTGGATGAGGCCAATCTTGATAATGACCAGAGTCTAGATGATGATGTCTCGCACTGGGATGATCCAAAAATTATTAAAGAGCCACCAGTGGAGATTTTGATGGTGATGATTTGGATCTTTATTATTAGGACAGTTGCCATAAAAAAAGATGGAGGTCCCATATTGGAGAAAATGGTACTCAGAGGTGATGGGGAAATCAAAGAGCTGGAAAAGATACTTGAGGGGTACCGAGGTGCCTAATCAAGGGATATAACAAAGAGGTAAGATTATAGGAATGTATTCCTTACTATTTCTAAATTTATGAAATGTATGATCAATTCAATGAAACTCCTTCGATGCACTTCGTTGAAAACCATTCCTTTGCTAACTTCTCTTGTCTTATTGCTTTCATTAGTATTGCGATTACCTTTACCTTTGGTGGGTAACTTAAGATAATATATATATTCATAAGATTTGTTGAAAAGAGAAGTCGGTGAAGCCATTCGGGCTGAAGCCACTCTTATGAAAGCGAGGTCATTTGGAACGAAGCTATATTTTTATAACCTGGATAGTCTTTATTGTGATCAAAATTCATTGTTATCAAAGTCGATCTCGTTGCAAGCGATGAAGGTCATTCGAACTGAAGTCATCCTATGTAATCGAAGCCATTTGAGCAAATTTTATGAATGAAAATGATAAGAAAATTTTTCTATATATATAATGTTAAATAGCTAAATTAACGAACGCCTAACTAATGAGGGTATTCATTAGACCAAGTGCATTGGTGACTCAACTGACTGGGTCTATAAACTAAGTCAGACGTATTCTCGTAGGTATGAGAAGATGTTTCTTAGGTTAGTAGCAGCCCATGATGGTTACAAAAAGTACATGATGCCTTCAATTGTTTATTACGTATACCACGATGGTATTACAATGATGCTACATGACGGGGGCTTTTGATTTGTGGTTCGGCCACCATTAGATCCCCGATGGATTATATGAATGTGAGGTACGCGGTGATGTGGAAAAAAAACCTGACTCACAAAAGCATGTTTATGTCAATTTAAAAGAAATCAAATGATTATTTTATATAAAGATATAATTATATGTATTTGATTTCTGTGATTCTTAAATATATTATAATGTATAAAGCATTGCATTTCATTTTAATTCCTTCGATATTATTTACTCATGATTCTTGGCCTCCAACGCATTTCTATAATTTTACTGAGTTGACAGCTCACCACATCGTCTGTGGATTTCAGGATTTAGCTTAGAAGTTTTCAAGCATATGATCTTGGAGAAATTTAGTAAGCGAGGAGCTTAGCTTTGTTCTTTAATGAGGAAGTCCTATCTAGTTTTGACGAAGGAAGGTACTTGAAGTTAGAATAGAACATAGACTAGAACGTTAAGATTTAACTGTATTGTTTATAGTTCATGGTGAATTGTATTACAAGAATATGAATTGTAATGGAAAGTTTAAGTAAACTTTAAGTATTTTAATATGTAATGAAGTGGTTTATATGAATAAGACGAAGAGAATTTTCCTGAATATTATTAATCTTTATGTGTTTAATTATATTATGTGATCCACATGGAACTTCGTATGAATGAGTGTATTTAAACTTATAATTTTAAATCATGGGCATATAAAGGGTTCTACGAGGTGATTAGTGGCCTTAAGCCTATACCCATACCTTAGGACCGTCGCACCTCGATCATTCAAAATAAAATGAGCTCGCTATCGAGTTAAAGTAACGAGGTACCGAGGACAGGACGTGACACGCACTATAGGCATTCCGTCATCCCATAGTGTCCATAGAGTTCCTTCCTTATGGAAACTCCGCACCCTCTTTTCTTGGGTACGAAGTCCGCCTCCTAATTTCCCATTAAGGTAGCTACCTCAACACATTTCCAACCACTAAGCTCGAGGATGATGGAGAGCCAATACCATACTTCCCCCTCCTATATATGCAATAGGAGAAAACTTGGTTTTGCGATGAGGAGAAATTACTAATTGCAAGGAAGAAAGTCCTTCCTAATTTCCATGATACAACTACAAATGCCTCCAAATTTGGTATGGGGCCTTTATTAGGGATGAAAAGTGTTGAAACCAGGGTTCCATATGTGATTTTGATGATACAAAACATTATTACCACTAACAAGTTTGTTTAGTGTTGTTGTTGTTAGTAGGTAATCTTTAATTGCTATTGATGCAATTAAGTGAAGAAATTGAATCAATAAGATGAAAAGAAGCCTTGAGTAAATAAAGAACATGAAGTCAATATGAAGATCAAGATGAACTCATAAAGCAGTAAAGATGGAAGGTCGAAGGGCGAAGACCAGAGACGAAGGTCGAAGGGCAAAGACCAGAGACGAAGGTTGAAGACCAGAGACGAAGGTTGAAGACCAGAGACGAAAGACGAAGACCAAAGACGAAGGTCGAAGGTCGAAGACTAAATTGAGAAATGGTTACTGTTCACGCAGAAGCATTTTGAACAAGGGTTCACAATTTTGAACACGCGTTCACCCCTTGAACTAGCGTTTTGAACCTGCGTTCAAGCATTGAAAGTTTCAAAAAAAATATAGCCATTGGAGCTTGTCTGTTACCGTTTTTAGAGCTCAAAAATAGCT
>CATKHJ010026315.1:0-15538 GCA_949750685.1 Vernicia montana | reverse complement strand
AATAGCATTAGTTAAGGACTACTTGGATTGGATGAAATTGAGATCAAATTATCAAAGTCAATGCTACCAAGGGATATACCAAAAACATGGAAATGTCCAAGCAACTTCTCTAGTTGACATATATACCCTCTATCTATAGATCTGTCCCAAAATAGGTTTTGTTCAAATTTGGTGGACATGAACAAAAAGGATGGCAAAACAGGAAAAGTAATTTACTTTATGGCTATAAAAGAAGCTTTTTGGGTGTTTTGGAAGATCCATCAAGGAACATATTAGTGAGACGCTAACTAACATTAAGACACATAATTAGAGCACAAACAACACTTGCCGCCCAAGTTTAAGGGAACTTCACAGGAAAAGCAACAAATAAATAGAAGCAACTTCTCATTTCCACATAATAAATGTGCTCCCCAAGATCATTTTTCCTTTCTTTATAACTAACAACACTTCCTTATTTTCTCTTGCACAACTCAAAAAACCAATATATTTAATACCATACCACCAATCAAATAATTTTCCATTTCAAATCAAATTCTTTTATTACACTCACCTCTATTCCCTTTTTGCTTTAGTACAATATAGCATCCATCTTCCAGGTGAGTCTTATCCAACAATAATGGCTACTTGCAAATCTGCAGGAGATGATGGTAGCATTTGTTTGCAGGTTGTTGAGCTTCGCAGGCTTAGTAAAGAGCAACTTGAAACACATATATCCCTTTAAACAAAATTACAAAAAACTTAACAAAGCTTCAATCTTTTTTGGTGAGGAAGAAGAATAGAAATATGGGTATTTTACTAGAGAAACTTGTAGGAGTTTAGGCTGCAAAATATTGATGGATTTGAGGCTGGGTAGAACCTGGTCCTTGAGGAGATTTTTAAGGAAGGGGATCTTGTTGATGTCTCTGGGACAACCATTAGTAAAGGGTTTCAAGGTGGAATTAAGAGGCAGAATTTTAAAAGGGGTCAAATGACCCACGATTCCAAGAGTCATAGAGCATTGAGATCTAGATTTCTAATATATACTCCCATATTTCTAATGTGTAAACAAAAATATAGAATTTGAAATTCAAAAAGAAGGAACTTACCCATTACAGATCAAATCACATATGATAGAAAACCACATATATGAAAGAATTAGCAAATATGAAAGTAATAAATCTAAAACAAGAAAAAAAACATGTAGATGTTATAGCAACACCAGTAGGAGTGTAGGTAGTATGGGTGAACTTCAAGTCAGTCTGGTAGTCCTTGTACAATAGATCTTTGGTTTTCTTGCTGATTTCAGTGTAGAGACCAGGACCCTTACCGATGATTTTGATTCAATATAAATAAACAAAATCAGAGAGATAGTAACTCTAACAGGATCTATATTATGCAACTGCAAATTCAAACAAGAAAATAATTTGACCTTACACAATATGAATATTTAGCTTCTGCAAAATCCCTCCCATTATCATAAAAAACAGTCTCCTTTTGTTTCTTTTTCACTCTCGATTCCTCAATTACGAGTCCTTTTCTCATAGTAATCCAAGAGGGTATGGGAGCTGGGACCTAGAGTTGGATTGAGCGTGGAGAGTTGCAACAAATCCCACCAAAACTAGAAATAAGCAACCCACAACCAAGACCAACGGCAAGAAAAGAAATTTAGTATATTTGGTAAATGGGCATGAAGAAGAACAACGATTACTCTGCAAAGAATAAGAGAAAAAAAAAAGCGTATTTTTTAAAACATAAAATAAAAAACGTATGAAAATAAAAATTGGAATGTCAAAATTTAAGAAAAAAAAAGGGAGTAAATTTATAATTAAAAATAAAAAAGAGAGTATAGGGGTAATTTTCTCTTATTATAACAGACGTTATGTGGACCCATTAAATAAGAGGTGAGCCCATTTTATAATTTTAAATAATAAAAAATATTAAAATTTATTTTTAAATAATAAAAATTATTAAAATTTAAAAAAAAAAATTCAAATATGGGTTTTAGAAGATAAACCTACAGTGGCTTGAATGTAGGGATGGCAATGGACGAAGAATCTCCATTTTTTTGAGAGAATTTGCCTCGAACGGAGCAGAGATTCTCTAATTTTTATTCCCATGGGGGTGGAGATGAGGATATTTTTTCCTGTTACCGAGGACGAGGTGGAGATGGGAGTGTATTCCCCACCCCACGGGAATCCCCATCCTCATCTCCGCGGGGATCCGATATTATATTTACATAATTATTCTTAATATAAAAAATATATTACTTAATTACCCTTATATTAGGATATCTAATTTTATTACTCTCTTTTTATAATTCTTTCACATCATGACAACTCTGAAAATTTTTAAATTGAATTGATTCATCTCTTCATGTTTTGTGTGTCTGAATGACTAAATCTATAATATTTTATATATAAATTTATTCTTATTTTTCAGCTATTATTTATGAATTTTATAAGTAATATATAAAAAATAATATAATATATAAGTAATACTAATAAAATTTCTAAACTGATTCCTATATTGTTGACTTTGTTAAACTCCTAAAATTTTGGTTAACTCATCTTCCCATCACTAAGGCCAAGTTCATTTTTCATCAACATTTTTATGCTAAGTCACTATCCACCTAAGGGCAATCATAACTGATGAAGTTAATTCCAGTCGAAGTGGAATAGTTTCACCTTACTTGAACTTGATTGCAAGCTGATGCGACCTGTAAGAAGAAACAAGAGTCAAGTGGGCTAGGCGGGGTGTCTAGCAATGCCACTCCAACGGTCAAGTCAGATGATTGATTCAATTGAGAAGATTAAGGACAAAAGTATTTGCACTTGTTCTGTGTATACGTGAAAGTATATGGACCTTGGTGATTTGATTTCTTGAGGTATTTATAGAGTATAAGTTCTTACAAGAGTTGAATATGGATTTCCTTAACCGGTTCGGATTAGAATGGCTGATGGCATTGTTTGTCCTTTTCCTGCTTGGAAACGAGCTAGATGGCTCCTTATTTGACTTTTTTTTATTAGTCAATGGGTTTGTAAGCATATTGGATTGGGCCGGGCCCAACTTACTTTACTACCCAGGTCGGTATATTTTGTCCTTTATCAATGGCCCCCCTGTTTTTAGTGAAGTAAGCAATTTTTTGTGTACTTCAATAAAAACAATTCGATTTTTAATTTCTAAGTGATCTGGTTCCATTTGCTTTAGTACATTTGTTTACTTCGGTTTTGAGGCTTTGACCTTCACTTTTAGAATTTTGAGAGTCTTTTGACATATCTTTTCGTGCTTGCCTAAGATCTAGTCATTTAATGCTGAAGTACTTTTTTACACACGTGGCGCAATCCTAGCCTTGAAGTCCCAGGGTCATGCTTTTATCTCTGCCGCCTATTTCATTTTTGAAATGATTAATTCAGCGTATTTTTCTAGGGTTTTGTTTCTTTTAAAAACCCTTTCTTCTTCATTTTTGCACACTTTCTGCATTCTCATATTTCTATAGAGCTCTTGCTTTCTTCTTCTTGCTTTCTCAGTTTTTCCTCTGTTTTCACTTCTTCTTATTTTCTTCCTTCCTTATATTGTAATGGCTCCAAAGAAAGATGAAAATTCTTATCAGAGCATTAAAGTCGATTTAGAAAATGTCTGGGGAGATGTGGTTTCCACTTTAAAGACCACAGATTTAAGCGGTTTTGCTGAGAATCTGAAAGACCAAGAGATGTTTGTTGTGGATTTCCCAAAATTGGATGCTAGAATTTTTGTCAACTCTAGTATTCCCAATACTGTTGAGATGACTAAGGATAACGATCACATCGTCTTCTTTTATCATCAAATTGAGGCGGGTTTGAGGTTTCCACCATCTCCTTTCTTAATTGAATGTTTCAACTACTTCTGTATCAATCCAATGATGCTATCACCGAACTCAATTCAAGATCTACATCAATTCGAAGTGATTTGCAAGGCTTTAGGTCTCCGCCCCACTGCAAGGATGTTTCAGTGTTTTTTCAAATTCATTCGCTCTGGTGACAGGCGAGTGTGGTACACTAGTGTGAAGCTGGGGCACAATCTATTTGTTAATAAACCTAACAAAGTGAACAACTGGGATACCAAGTTCGCAACTGTGGTAGTAAAAGAGCAGTTCCGAGGCAGCGAGGGCTTTGGCTTCCGAGGTGCTCTTCTAGTTCCTGCTGTCTACGGTCTTCCTGATATCCCAATAAGTCTCTTACCTGAAGAGATCATTGCTATGGAGACCTTAATCAAGGACAACTATTCTTACGACCTAGGGAAGCTCGACTTTGATTCCCGAATTAAAGATACCTGAGGTAAGACTATGCATCTCATCCTTAAGGAGATTAGGGGTGAGTTTTCACCTCTTTTTGACTTCGTCTTTATCTTCCTGAGTTTCAATTTTTATTTACCTTTTTCATTTTGGTTTTTGCAGTTTGGCTTACAAACAAAGACAACTCGTATAAGAAAATTCACGAACTGGCAAAGGGTCTGACTCCTTCTCCCTATAATGAAGCTGCTTTCCTCCCAATCTTGGTTGAGCGAACCGGCGAACTCAGAATCGCCAATGCTTCTGACTGGTGTGAAAAATCATCTGCAGGTGAAAAATAAAAGGCCTCCAGTCCAGCCTATCCCGAAGAAGAAGAGAAGGCTAGTAAAGGCGATTGCTGGCAGTTCTTCTCAAATTAAGCCCCTTGTCCCAGTTGCTCCAGTCGCGAAGTCCATGGCTAAGACTTCTTCTACTTCTAGAGCATCACGCAAGGTGGCTTCTATTGCTCTAGCCATTATAACTGCATCACCTCAAGATCCTCCCATTGCTATTTCTAGTGATGGTGAGGACGCACTTTCAGTCTCCGAGCTTGTCTGCAAACCCACACGTGATTCTTCCTCCTCTTCTGAGCGGACTACTTCTGATCCCTTCAGAGATAGACTTTATAATAGTGACATTTTTGATGTTATAGTTGAGATAATTCGTGAAAAAATTCCACCTCGTCAAATTGTTGATGAGGTTATGCGGATGGGGACTACTCCTGCTGATGAGCCTTCTGTCTTTGAAGTCCCAGAACTGGATCTAGGTATGTTTTTTGTCTTCAATGAGTCTCCTCAAACATTCTACTGTGATGATCTCTTCAATCTAGCAGGTTTTTCATGTTTCTCTTTATCTTTTTATTTACATGTTGTCTTTTTAATTTGAGCTAATTTTCTGTTTATTCCTTTTAGCGATGCAGAGTTTGGAACGATTTGCTCCCTCTATCCTTCCTCCTCAAAGCATCTCTTTAGATGACTTTATGGATCAAATGGAGCGAGCTGACAATTTTGTTCCTTCTTCTGCACTTCCCATCTCTGACCCTGACATGCTATTCGAAGCTGTTGTTCCTACTTCACTTGTTGCTAGGGAAGGGGGTAAAGATATGATGGTGTCAAGGGATCCCGCAATAGATCAGATTCCTAATTTTGCAAAAACTGAGGGAGTCGAAACAAGGGAGTCTGTCCCTGCGAGTGACCCAGCGCCCTTATCATCTCCAGGAGAAACTTTGAATGTGGGAACTTCTTTTCAATTTGAACAAATCGAGCTAAATGTTCCTTTATTTTTGGAACCTGTTTTTCCTGAACAACTTCTATCAGACTCTGAGTCAACTCTGGATGAGGTATCTCTTTTTCCTATATTTTTTTATTCGTATTATATACGTGTTACATATTTTTCTTTTTCTTGCTTTTTCATTTGTCAAGGCTTAATAAAAAGTTTGGGGAGAAGTTAAATGAATTCGCTCGGTACCGATCTGTGGTACGATGATCCTTCTTGGCCAACCAAAATATGATAAATAAGCAAAATGCTACCCTTTCTTCCCTTTAATCTACTAGCCAAGAGGTCATAGGGAAGTTAAATTCTGAAATTACTTCTTTGTGAGCAGTTTTGGAGGAGGAGAAAAAGAAACATATTAATTTAAGCTAACTGGAGACCTTGTGTGCTGAAGCTAAGAGTTTGACTGGGGAGAGAGATTACTACAAAGGTCTCTTTACCTATAAATCTGAAGAATTGGAGCGCCTATCTGTGAATTTACATGCCAAATTAGCAGAATTTGAAGTTGACGTAAAGAGCAAGGATTCTGATCTTCTGGATCGCCAGAAGGTAATAGAAGAGCTCCGATATGAAGTTGAGAAGTTGCAAGTTGGAATTTCTGACCTCGGAGAACGAGTTATGGACTATCCCGAACTGATGAAGAACTTTAAAGTTGCGGAGAAGCAGATTGCCGATCTTAAAGATAAACTTAATAGCTCTGAGTGCCTTTGCAAACAGGCTGAAGAAGAGAAGGCTACCATCATTCGGGATTTCCTAGCTTCTTCAGATTATAAGTGTCGGTTGTCTATAGATTCTACAGCGAAGGCGATATCTTGCTATAACATGGCCATCGACGCTTGTGCTGCTAAGTTCCCCGAGGTTCTTGCTCATGTGCCGAAGCAGATGTTTGTTCCTGCTAGCTTTGCTTCATCTCCAACTTCATCTAGTTCAGCTGGTCTGATTTCTACTTCGACTCCTCCTGCAGCTCCGAGTTCTTCTAATTAGCTTCCTGCTTCTTGAAAACTTTTTTATTCTTCCTTTTTTTTTTATATGTACATTTTGTAATTAATGAATTAATTAATACAATTCTATTTTCTTTCACTACTTCGTAAATTTATACTTATGTAGCTTGAAAGCATACTTAGTTTCTTTTTACTGCTTTGGTTGACTTCAACCTCGCGCAAATCGTTTTGACAAGTTTATTGTCCTCTCAGTAGAGAATTACCTTGTCTTCGTCTGTTAGGTCTCTAATAGAAATTTATACTATTTTATTTATTTTTCTTTTTTACAAAGTCACTCGGACTTTGTGGGAATTTAGGTACTTCGGTTCTCTCATCAGAGAGTTGCCTTGAGGACTTTCGCCTAGCCTTACCTAGGTCTTTTTTGCCTCGCGATCTTTCGCCTAGCCTTACCTAGGTCTTTTTGCCTTGCGGTCTTTCGCCTAGCCTTTCCTAGGTCTTTCACTCTCTCAACAGAGAGCTACCTCGCGGACTTTCGCCTAGCCTTACCTAGGTCTTTTTTGCCTCGCGGTCTTTCGCCTAGCCTTTCCTTGGTCTTTCACTCTCTCAACAGAGAGCTGCCTCGCGGACTTTTGCCTAGCTTTACCTAGGTCTTTTTTGCCTCGCGGTCTTTCGCCTAGCCTTTCCTAGGTCTTTCACTCTCTCAACAGAAAGATATATATATCTTTTTAAGGAAGAAAAGTATTTTTATTGATAGAATTTCTTGAGATGTTGAATATTCCAAGTATGTGGAACTTCGTCATCTTGCATTGTTACAAGTTTGTAGGTAGCTGGTCCTATCACTTTTTTAACTTCAAAGGGTCCTTCCCATTTAAGTGCGAGCTTGCCGGTTCCTTCTCTTTTTCCTGTAGCTTCTAGATTTCTCATGACTAGCTCTAATTCCCTGAATCTTCTAGCTTTTACTTTCATATTGAAGTAGCTTGTAGCTCGTTGCTTATAAGCAACTATCATGATGCTTGCCTTTTCTCAAAGTTCTTCTAATAGATCTAGATCCAATCTTCTTGCTTTGTTATTGTCTTTACAATCCGTGAAATGGATCCTTCCACTGGGTAAACCGAGGTCGACTGGAATAACAGCCGCACTGCCATATGTTAGACAGAAGGGAGTTTCGCCTGTAGGCTGTCTTGGGGTGGTTCGCTATGCCCATAGAACATGATGAAGTTTGTCCACCCAGCTTCTTCCGCATGAGTCCAGCCTTCTTTTTAATCCCTGAAGGATTGTTCTATTGGTCACTTCTGTCTGTCCATTTGACTGAGGATGAGCTACTGAGGAGAAGTGTTGCCTTATATTGAGTCTAGAGCAGAAAGTCCTTACTTTAGCGTTGTCGAACTGCCTGTCATTGTCACTAACGAGCTGATATGGTACTCTGAACCTACACACAATACTTTTCTATAGAAAATTTTATTACTTTTTTGGCTGTTATTATTGCGAGCGGCTTTGCTTCTACCCATTTAGTGAAATATTAAACTACTACAAGAAGGAATTTTCTTTGTCCCGAAGCTGTTGGTAAAGGTCCCACTATATCTATACCCCATTTTGCAAAAGATCATGGGGAAATGATTGGCATCTGTTCTGCTGTAGGGACATGTCTTCCTCGTTCGAACTTTTGGCAAGAGGGACATTTTCTCACGAAAGCGATGGCTTCTTCTTTCATTCTGGGCCAAAAATACCCTTGCCAAACTACTTTGGCTGCTAACATTTTTCCACCGATGTGCATTCCACAACATCCTTCATGAATTTCCCTTAAGACATATTCTGCCTCGCTTGGTTTTAGGCATCTCAGCCATGGGAGAGAGTATGCTCTTTTGTAAAGTATGTCATTATGAAGAGAGAAGTGGGCACTTCGGTGTTTTATTTTCTTGGCTTCTTTAGGATCTTGTGGTAATTCAGCTTTCTCGAGGTATGCTTTAATTGGATCCAACCACGTTGGTTCTTCATTAAGCTCTATTACTTCTTCTCCTTCTTGAATGCTCTGATGTCCCAATGTCCCTATAAAGATATTCTGTGGCAGTTCGACTGGGTGTGTTACTGGAAGTTTTGAGAGGCTATCTACTTTATTATTTTGGTTCCTGGGAATCTTGTGAATCTGCAGCTTGACTCCTCGATCTACCATTTTCTGAATTACCTCTCTGGTTTTCTCTAAATATTTGATCATGGAGGACTCTTTGGCTTCGAATTCTTTTTCTATCTGCCCGATGACGAGCTGGGAATCACTGTAAACTTTCAGCGATGTTAAACAAAGATAGTCTGTGAACATTAGTCCTTGGATTATTGCTTCATATTCTACGATATTGTTGGTTGCCTCGAATCCAAGTTTTAAGGCATATTCTATCATAAATCCTTGTTCTTTTTTTAAGACTATTCCGATGCCACTTCCTTCCTTACTACTAGCCCCATCAACAAATAGTTCCCAGCTTAATTTATCTTCACAACTTGGTTCTTGTAGGTCTAGCCCCCTGGTATTTATTTCTGGTTCAGTTTCTATGACTTCGGTGCCAAAGGAGCATTCTGATAAAAAATCTGCAAGTGCTTGCGCTTTAATGGTTGATTTGGCTCGGTACTGTAACCCATGTTGACCCAATTCTATCGACCAACACAACATTTGCCCTGATGTCTCTAGTTTATGAAGTGTTTTTTGTAGAGGTTGGTCTGTTACTACTATGCTTTGGTGTGCTTGTAAATAAACTTTGAATTTTCTGGCAGATAAAACCAAGGCATAAGCTATTTTTTCTATGGTTGAATAATTTAGTTCGGCTCAGTGAAGAACTTTGCTAAAGTAATATATTGGTCTCTACACCGATCCCTCTTCTTTGACTAGTACCGAGCTGATGGCTTATTCCGAAGCAGATAAATAGATGAGCACTTCTTCTCCTGGTAAAGGTCGGCTTAACACTTGCTCTGAGCTGAGAAATGTTTTTAGTTGATGAAAGGCATATTGGCAGTCTTTAGTCCATTCAAAAGTGGCTGCCTTTCATAATTTTTTGAAGAAAGGAAGGTATTTTTCAGCTGATTTAGACAAAAACTGACTTAGAGCAACAATTCTTCCTGTTAACTTCTGTATTTCTTTGATATTACGAGGTGCTGGCATTTCCAATATTGCTTTCACTTTGTCTGGATTTGGTTCGATTCCTTTTTCACTCACCATATAACTTAGAAATTTACCTCCTTGTATAAAAAAGGCACACTTCTCTAGATTCAGTTTCATGCCATACTCGTCCATGACCTTTATTACCTCGTTCAGATCCTTGAGATGTTCTTCGAAACTTTTGCTTTTGACTATCATATCATCTACATAAGCCTCCAAATTTTTCCCTAGCTGATTTTTGAACATCTTGTTTACCAGTCTCTGATAAGTTGCTCCTACGTTTTTAAGACCAAAAAGCATAGAGACGTAATAGTACGTCCCTTTTTCAATTATAAACGAGGTCTTTTCCTCATCTGTCAGATTCATCCTTATTTGATGATAGCCCTGTTTTGCATCTAAAGAAGACAGATATCCATACCCTGTTGTTGAGTCTACCAATTTATCAATCATGGGTAAGGGGTAGGAATCTTTAGGATAGGCTTTATTCAGATCTGTGAAATCCACACACATTATGTAAGTCCCATTTGATTTTTTCACTAGCACTACATTAGCGAGCCAGTCTGGATATTGCACCTCTCTAATGAATCCAGCTTTCATTAACTTGTCAACCTCTTTGTCTATCACAGCTTGTCTTTCTGGATCGAAGCACCTTTTCTTTTATTTTTTTGGTCTATGTGAGGGGTCGACATTAAAATGGTGAGTGATGATGCTTGGGTCAACCCCTTTTATTTCATCTGAGGACCATGCAAAGCTGGATAGACGATCACCTAAAAATTGGCGAGCTTGATGCTTTTGTTCATCCTCTAGGGAGGAGTTAATCAATAGGTACTTTTTCGATAGTTCTCCTCCTATTTGTATTTTTTCCAATTTCTCTACTGGTTTGGTTCTCTGCTCTGGAACTTTATATGCTGGTTCGACTAAGGCAACCTCTTCTGCTGGATACGAGGTGGATACCTTTTTCTGCTTTTTTCTCTCTGGCTCTCCTCTGTCTTGCGTCCCATAGACATATATCTCTCCCCCATTTGGTTTGGGGATAGTCATTTTGAGTTGTCTGATGTTAGTTGATGCATCGAAGTCATAAAGAAGAGGCCTTCCAAACATAATGTTGTAGCTCAGTGGTAATATTACTACCACAAAATTTACCATTACTGTTATGCAGTCCGGGGCAGAACCTACTGTAACAGGTAACCTTGCGATCCCAACAGCTGGTATCTCTGTTCCGTCTAGAATGCGAACCGCATTTCCCATATCCTCTAGATCACTCTCTTTGAGTCCCATTTTGGCATATGCTTCGTCTGTGAGTAGGTTTACCGAACTTCCATTATCCACTAACACCCTTTTTACCAAGAAATTGGCTACCACTGTTTGGATGATTAGTGGATTTGAATGAGGGTGTATGATTTGGCTCCTATCCCCTCTACTGGTCGGTACCGGAGATCCATTCCAAAAGACGAACTCAGGCTCTTCTTTTTTTCTTTGGGAGGCCTTGCGCTGATTATTGCTCATTATTACTTCATCTGGTCCACCTGTTAATCAGTTAATAACTCATGCTGACCCATCATTAACAGCTTGCTTCCCTTTGTCTTTGCTGACTTCGCCTTGATTACCTTTCACGAAGTTCTTCAAGTACCCCTGGTTGATCAATCTTTCGATTTCTTCCAGTAATTGCCTGCAGTCATTTGTATTGTGACCATGAGCATTGTGAAATAGGCAATATTTGTTTTTATTTCGCCATTTTGGTGGGGTAAACATTGGTTAAGGGCGAGCCCAAATATCTTGATCTTTAAAAGTTGCGAACACTTCTGCTGGGCTCGCATTTAATGGAGTCAATTTGGTTAGGTCCAAGGTATAAGGTGGTTTTCTCTTCTCACTCCTGCCTCTTTTGTTTTCTCTACTGGGCTCTTTTTGTTTCTTAGTTCTGCTTTCTACTTTAGGGTTCTCACTTGCCCTCCTTTTCTTAGCAAACTGATTAAAAGAATAGGCATCATCTTGCCTAATATATTTTTGAGCAATGGCCATAGCCTCTTCCAGGGTGCGAGGTGCGTGTCTGCACAATGCTTTGAAATAATCTGTATGGAAGGTTTCATTCTGTAAGGCCTCTATTTCCCTAGGTTGATCGAGCTGTGTGACCTTTAAGCCTCTCTATTAAAATGAGCTACATAGTCTCTAAAGGGCTCCCATTCTTTTTGTGTTATTGCTGGCTGCAAATCTCTACATGAATTGAGTGGCGAGCTGCCCAAAACTAGTGATGCTCTTTTCTTCCAAGCCATTGAACCATCGAATAGCTTCTCTTTCTAAGGATCCTCTGAAGGCCCTGCACAAGACCTCGTCACTTCCTGTCTGCAACTCTACCGCATGTTTATAATCTATAACATGGGCTCTTGGATCCGTTTCACTACCATATTTTTTTAGGTTTGGGGGTTTGAATTTACTAGGCATTTTATATTCTTGTATGGACCTAGTGAAAGGAGATTTTAGAGCCAATTTTAGATTCTTATATAAGGACTTTTTATTCTTATCCTCAGCAATTTCTTCTAAGTACTTCTTAAGGGTCTCTCTTATGTCCTCATCCCTTTTTTGGCTGGTGGCCTCGTAGCTGAAAGATTCAGAGAGAGATTCTCCTTCCCTTCTGTTCCTCTTCTTGGATCATCTCCTTTCTTTGGTTTTGCTACCTGGATCAGTTTTATTCGAATGCCAAGGCTGGCGTTCTTTGCTTCGATTTTCGCTAGCTGCTTGATCACTTCGCCCCTGGTTAGGATTTTCTTTTTCAATATGATTGCCAAGTCTGACTATCTCTGATCTTACTCTTTCCCTACTTTTTTCAATCGTATGATCTTGATTTCATGCCTCTGGTGATATTTCTCTGAATTCGAGCCTTCGAGTAAGATCTACTCCTGGTATTACTTCGGTATTTGCTTGAACATTGATAGCTGAAGTGGTTTGAGGGGTTTGTAGGGTACTCAGCAACAATTGCAAAGCCGACACAGCTTCATGAGTTAATAGGATAGACTGATTCCCACCTTGAACTGGGATTATGGCACTTAATTGTTACAGGGTAGTTGCTACATTAGCATTTGAGGTTCGTCCAGGCGGAGTGATATGAGTTTCAGTATGGTTTTCCACCCTTAGGTGAATCTGGGAATTTCTAGGATCTCTGGGAAGGCTCTCTCGGTTATTATTATTATTATCTTCTGATTGAACCATTCTTTTGATTAAAATTCTTCTATAGGTCACGGAATTTAAGAATATTTAGGAAAGATTTTATGATTAATCGTTCCTACAGACGACGCCAATTTGATGAAGTTAATTCTAGTCGAAGTGGAATAGTTCCACCTTACTTGAACTTGATTGCAAGCTGATGCGACCTGTAAGAAGAAACAAGAGTCTATTGGGCTAGGCGGGGTTCCTAGTAATGCCACTCCGATGGTCAAGTCAGATGATAGATTCAATTGAGAAGATTAAGGACAAAAGTATTTGCACTTGTTTTGTGTATATGTGAAAGTATATGGACCTTGGTGATTTGATTTCTTGAGGTATTTATAGAGTATAAGTCCTTACAAGAGTTGAGTATGGATTTCCTTAACCGGTTCGGATTAGAATGGCTGATTGCATTGTTTGTCCTTTTCCTACTTGGAAACGAGCTGGATGGCTCCTTATTTGACTTTCTTTTATTAGTCAATAGGTATGTAAGCATATTGGATTGGGCTGGGCCCAACTTACTTTACTACCCAGGTTGGTATATTTTGTCCCTTATTAATAACCATCCACCTTGATTGATCAGAGCCATCCATCTTGAGTGAATTAAAGCCATTGAGATTATGAGATTGAATCACCACCCTTAAATTTCATTTACATATAAATTGAAAAATTTCATATTCTCTTCATTTTTAACTTATCACCAAAAATATATTTCCACCAAAAACAAAAGCTCTCAACTTGTTCTTCAACCTAGAACATCAAAGTTAAGCAATTCAAGGTAAGAATTTGTGCTTATTGAGTTATTTATTTGTTTTTAGCTTAAGTTTGTTGAGTTAGTTGCAAATATATGCTTTTCTTTTGATTTCTATGGTTTAATTTTGTTAAGGAAATTCATGGAAAAGTTAAATTGAATATTTTATGTGATGGAATATGAGAATTTGAGTTAAGTATTTGAGGTTGAGCACGTGAAATTAAGCAAAGGACGCATGAAACTCAAATTGGGAATTTTCCCACCTAGGTTCGGCCAAGACTAGTTTTTGGGGAGGAAAGTATTCTAAATTTATTTTAATGATATTTAAGATCATTTGGGGTGTGGAAAAGTGGTTTGGAAGTGTCAAATTGAATTATGGGTATTTATACAAAACTTAAAAATTTTGGAGGCATAATCCATGTATTAAGGGAAATATGTAATTTGATGAATGTTTTTGATGTTTGATTGATGTTATAGGCTTTATATCATGCTAATTTCATTATTCAAAGATCAATTTAATATTTGATTAAGAAATTTTAGATTTTTCCCAAATCACTCCATTATGACAAAATTTGAGTTTATGAGAATTGAAGTAATTTAATTTCAATTGATTGATGGATAATGATTGTTTGGATGTTAATTTGATGAATCCATGTTCAATTTAAAGTTTGGATATGAAATTGATAATTTTCCCCAAATTCTAGAGTTTTTAAGCCAAATTGGAAATTTTGAATATTAAGCATGAACTATTGAAATTGATTGGTCAATTGAGTTTAGATATGATACAATTTAATGTTTATAAGATCAATTTGGAATTTTGTTGAATGGAAATAATTTTTCCCAATTTAATGGATTAGGCCATTTAGGGATTTTGAATTTAAAAATGGAATTAATTCCATTGAACATTGAAAAATTATTTGAGATGATTCCAACTAAGGAATATAAAATTTGATTGTGTAATGTGAAAGGTAAATGAATTAAATTCCTTGACGAGGTGTTTGACCAATATGTAGAATGGTTGATAAAAATATTAATTTTGGTAATGTGAACATGTATGATATTGTTTAATGTATCTTAATCATGATTTGATGAGATAATGCAAATATGATTAAGAATAAGAAAGGTGATAATAAGGTTAAACTAGAATATGATTAGTGATTAATGATGCATTTGTATTATGTGTTTGTAGAACTTAAAGGCAAAGGTATTGTTCGAAATACTGAAGAGCCTCATTGTAATTTGCGTTGAATATTTTGAAATAGGAGCTAACGAGTAAGAGGTGAGTACTTAATAATATAATACAACTTGTGCCTTAAATATGAGCATTTATATTCAATCATTTCCTATTTGAAATGCATTGCAATTCTTTGTCAAACATTATTTGCCTTACTGATTATTAAGCCATATTGAGAAAAATATTTTTTTATGGCATTTGGCCAAATGAGCCTATATTGCTTTTATCTTACAATGTGATCAAATATGGGAACCTAATTATTTATTGATGTATTATCCATTGAATCATTTCATGGATAGAAAAGGTAAAATGTTATAATGATACCATAATAAGTAGAATACCCCTCTGATGTGGGGCAATACATCGGATCTTGTGCACAATAGTAATAGGACCCGCGGATAGGGTGAGATTATTCGAAGTAACAAAGGTAATTTATCAATTTTAAGGTCACATAATCAAATACAATTCACATATTCAAAATGAAATGGGTATGTATTGGGAAATTTAGTATATACTCACCTTTCTAGTTAAGCTCTAAAATACTGATACTCTTCCTCAATTCTTTTGTCACCAAATTCACCCTCTTGCAATTCCTTTTTACTTTCTACAAATTACAAAATATTTACATAAAAGTTATTTCATATAATTACATTTATTTACTTATTAACTTAGAAGATTAATTCATATTTGCAATTTTGATGTTAATCTATACTCT
>CATKHJ010026288.1:0-25576 GCA_949750685.1 Vernicia montana | reverse complement strand
AACACGCAGAAACGGTATTTTTAAAAAATATAGAAAACGAAACATGGAAGAAACGCGCAAATATAAAAAAATATGAGGGTATATTTATAAATATTAATTTATATATATACAAAAAATATAATAATTTATAAATATATATAAATATATAGTAAAAATAATTATATATATATATATATATATATATATATATAATAATTAATATAACAATAATAATAATAATAATTATTATATATATAAGGAAAAATGAAGTCGAATGTAAATATTTTTATTTAGGGGTTGATATGAACAAGCTGACTTTTTTTTTTTTCCACTTGAAAACGGATTTCTGTTTATGGAAACGAGTTTCTAACTTTTTTAAATTACAGAAACATGCCCGAAACGTTTTGAAAACTCACGGAAACGTGCCCGAAACGTTTTTCAAATTACGGAAACGTGCCCGAAACGTTTCGGATAAGTTTCCGTGAGTTTCCAATTAGGAAACGTTTCCGAAACGCGAAAACGCGATCTCCTAAGAGTTTCCGTGCATCATAGATAGTAGGTCAAGCTAGGTCAGATCCAAGCCCAAACTCAAGCTTGGTTCTCCAGACTGGGTCTATAATCATCCTTTCTTGGCTCATATGTTAAATTCTCACATTAGTCACATTAGATTACATAAGACTTTATTATATTTAAATTCAATTATAATCAAAATGACTAGAATTAATCATATGGGTAGTTGATCTTTATCACTTATATATCCTCCCTTTAAGTTACAATAATGTATTCAAAATTATCACTTGAAACAATTAGAACTAGACCAATCAACAGAATAATTAAGTATTAGGTAAATTGGAACAATTGATAAGGTAATCAAGTAGTAGGTAAATCGAACCAAATCGACTCTAATATCATGTTAAATTCCCATATTAATCACATTAGATTACATAGAGTTTTATTAAATTTAAATTCAATCATAATTAAAATGGCAAGAACTAACATATGAGTAGTTGACCCTTGCCAATTACACGTGACTTTAACATTTTGTATTTATTAAATTTGGGAGATTCTAAACATCCTCGTTGCCGTTAATCCTAAAAGAATCACCCGCCAAATTCAAAACAAACAATAACCGATCCAAATGATCCTGCTCTCCCGTTATTATCATTCTGCTACTCTGCTCTCTCCAGCTCAAAATCTTCTCCATTTGCTTCAGCTCTCCATTTCTAAGAACTCTTTCAATCTCACCAAACAATGCCACACTCCAATTCTCACTCTGGGTTTCTCTCAAAACCCCTTTTTGGCCACAAAACTCATATCCGCATATGCTATTTTTGGTGTCCCAACTGAGTCTCAACTCGTTTTTAACTCGCTTGAACAGAGGAGCGTTTATCTATGGAACTCGCTGATTAATGGGTATGTGAAAAACCAGATATACAATGAGGCTTTTCGCCTGTTTTGGCAAATGTGCTGTTTTGGTGTTTTGCCGGATGATTATACCCTTGCAACACTATCAAAAGTTTGCAGTGAGATTGGTGACTTGAATGCAGGGAAATTGATTCATGGAAAAAGTATAACGACTGGGTTTGTTTTGGATACTGTTGTTGCCAATTCTCTTATGTCTATGTATTGTAAATGTGGGGAATTTGGAGAATGTTCGAAACTGTTTGATGAAATGCCTGAGAGAAATGCGGGTTCTTGGAATGTTGTTATAATGGGATATGCGGATTCAGGGGATCGTAATTTCAATAATGAGATTATAAGATTTGTTAAAGATATGCAAATTGAAGGGTTCAAGCCCAATGCATATACAGTTTCCAGTCTTTTGCTTTTGTGTAATGATGATAGCGGGAAACAAGATTATGGAAGGGAGCTTCATGGGTTTATAGTGAGAAATGAATTGGGTTGGGATTTGGGCTTGGGTTCAGATGTTCATTTGGGATGCTGTTTGATTGATATGTATTCAAGGATTAATAAAGTTGATGTGGGTAAACGTGTGTTTGCTCTAATGAGCAGGAGAAATGTTTATGCCTGGACAGCAATGATCAATGGTTATGTGAAAAATGGAGCTCTGGAAGAAGCCTTGGTTCTTTTTCATGAAATGCAGATGAAAGATGGAGTAGAACCTAGTAGGGTGTCACTAGTGAGTGTTCTTCCTACTTGTGGCTCACTTGCCGGTTTAACTGGTGGGAAACAAATTCATGGATATGCAATTAGGAAAAAATTGAATCATGATGTGTCTTTAAGTAATGCTTTGATTGACATGTATTCCAAGTCTGGCAACTTGAATTATGCAAGACGAGTCTTTGAGGATGGGCCTTTTTGCAGAGATGCAATCTCTTGGAGTTCCATGATTTCTGGATATGGATTGTACGGAAAGGGAGAGGAAGCTATCTCTATATATGATAGGATGCTTCAAATAGGGAACAAACCAGACATGATAACAGTTGTAGGTGTCCTTTCTGCTTGTGGCAGGTCAGGATTGGTTGATGACGGCCTTCGTATCTATAACTCTGCAGTAAGTGAATATGGAATTAAGCCAACAGTTGAGATTTGCGCTTGTGTTGTGGATATGTTAGGTCGATCAGGCCATCTTGGACTAGCATTAGATTTCATTAAAACAATGCCTATGGATCCTGGTGCGAGTGTTTGGGGGGCTCTTGTTAGTGCTTCCATAATGCATGGGAATACTGAGTTGCAGGATCTAGCTTATGAATTTCTTATTCGGTTAGAACCTGAGAACCCCTCAAATTATGTCTCACTCTCAAACTTACATGCTTCTTCCAGGAGGTGGTATGTTGTAGCTGAGGTAAGAACAATAATGAAAGAAAGGGGTTTAAGGAAAACTCCTGGGTGGAGTTGGATAAACATTAATAACAAAACTCATTGTTTCTATGCTGCTGATAAAGCACATCCTTGTTCTAATTCAATATATGAAATGCTGAATGGTCTTATATTGTTGATGAGGGGAACTGCTCACCCACTTGATTTCCAGAATGTGACATAGATACCAAGTATTGATAATTGTTCATTGATGGGTTATTTGTTTCTACGCTGTGGATAAATTACATTCTTGTTCGAACTCAATATACGAAACGCTGAATTGTTTCATATTGTGGCAAGAAACAGAGTGGTCAGCTGAAGTCTTTTAATAACAACACGTGCAGCTTGAGAACTCAACTTTGCTAGTAGGTTAGTAAGTTCAACTGCTGAAAGAACAATCTGATTGTTGTCCTACCCCTTTTGAATTGCAGGAGAATACTAAAATATTACTTGTTGGTGAGTGGTGACAAGTAACTATTTTATGCTTGTGTAGATAAATATACTTGCACCCAATTTTATTCAATCTATACATTTTAATTCCAGGTGGCGGCTCATTTATTGAGTTTTTTTTTTTGCCACATAAAATCAATAGTTCACTTGGCATTCATTTATTGGTTGCAATTGAACATTTTGCATCTTATTAAGTACTGACACTATGTATGAATGACGGTGAATTTAAGGAAAATGGAGGAAAATGAAGAATAAATTAGTATTCATTTTTTTTGGCATCTAATTTTTTTTAAAAGAGAAAGGGAGCAATTCACCTCATTCCGCTTATATAAGTTGAGATTGGTTACACTCCTGTAAAAAATTTTAACTCCTGGTGAGAGATTATACCCTTATTAATTTAACAGGATTCCATATAAGTTCTTATATATCTTTTACGTTAATATTATCCTACAAATATTTTTTTTTATGTTTGAATATTTCAATAATATTAATTGAAATTTCTATTGTTTTTCTACAATCACTCCTCACATGAATGTAATAAATTTATCTTTTTTATTATTATTATTATTATTATTATTTTAATAAATTTATTTCAATGTATCTAATTCTATTTCAAAATTATTAATAGTGATCTCAAGTTTTTATTATTTGAAAATTATTTTTAAAAATTTAACATGATTAGTAGATTTTATTCTTATTGAAAATTTATGAGTATTCTTTTTATTCTTTTTATTATTTATTTGGTATTTTTTTGTCTTTTACAATTATAATTCCCGTCTCTTCCCTTCCATCCAAACAAAATAACATTATTTCCTATTCATTCCCTTTATTAATCAAATTTTAATTTACCAAACAAAATAAATTGAAATTTTCTCTATCCTCTCCCTTTCACTCCCTTTAAATATGAATAATGTTGCCATGCATAATGTAAGTATTTGTCAAATATGAATATCTTATTTGTTATTTTTCCGATTTAAATTCACTATTTTTTATTTTCCCTCAATTTTTCATTTTTTGAAAAATATTATTCATATAAATACCTGTAAATTTCACATTACAATAAAAATCTATTATAAAAAAAATTATAACATTACAATATAATTAACATTTAATTACTTAAAAATTATAAAAAAAAATACAATATAATTAATATTATGTTAAATATATATTTTTTATACTCCTCCATTTTTGGTTCAAATGATACAACCCTATATCGTAAATGATAAATCTGCAAATCAACACGATAATTCATACAATAATCTGTAACCTCACAAGTATTATTAAAAGATAAAAATAATCAAGCACGGTAAACATTATCTTTAATATATTGTAACGTTAAAGAATAATTATTTTGAACCGAATTTTTTTTTTTTTGGAAATATTTTGCACGAGTTTTTTTTTTAAAAAAAAAAAAAAACTATTATTAGTATATATATCATCTATTTATTAGCTAATCTTTTTGTTATGTAATTTAGTGTAAATTTCAAAACTTTTTTATTTGACATGACATAACAAAATAATTATAAAATTAATTATAATTCAATTAATTTGTAAATTTGAATTTATTTTTTCCCCAAACCATTTTTAATATTTATCTCAGAACTACAATATTTTTAAATTGTATATTTTATTAAAATAGAAAAAAAAAAATCATTACATTAAACGAAAATAAACGATCAAAATATATTGCAAGTAGCCAATTAAATTTTACCAACTTACATTATCTATATAACTTAAATTACAACTGCTTTTAATTAACCTATTCAAAATATTAAATATATTTTATTTGATAAAATTAATTTAATGAAAATATATAAAATACGTTATATATAAATAAATAAATATATATGTATATATATATATATATATATATATATATATATATATATGTAAAGACTAGGAGTCTAGGACAACATATTTCTAGCATTAGCTTCTTCAGAATTTCTTCATTCTCCTTTCCTCTCCCTTCTGATTGCATTTCTTAAATTTGTGAAGTGGAAGCTCTGCTCTAGAGACCGAGTGCAAGACTAACTGCCTGCTCCAATTTCTTTGGTCTTCTTGTAAAATGTTGAACTTCAATGGTTGTATTGATAATATTTCTCACTCTTTTATTTAAATTAAAAATTTTACTAATTTTTCCACGAAATTTTACTATATTTTCAGGAAGAAGACGAACTTTTTGTAAAATTATACATCTTGAAAGACGACCAAACAACCAATAGTTTGGCAGAAGGAAATCAGTACTTACCCATTTTATTTTTGTGAAGTTGGTTGTCCATCTGAGTTACTAGTCTGCATTCCCAGTCCAATCAGCATTCAAAAATAACAGAAAATGACACAACAAAAGAACAGTAAGACTCTCACTCTCAAGGCACTTCACTCAAGAAACTGAGAAAGCAATCATGTTAGCAAAGCATAAGCATACTTTTGAGTTTTGAGAAGGAAATATAAACACCAAATCTTTAACTGAAGAAAAGTTTCATGAAGAAGCAAACAAGTAGGTTTGAATGAAGAAATTCATTTGTGCCTTTTTCCATGAAAAAATAACAAACTTACTACTTATGTTCTGTTACATTTTTCTGGTATGGGAATGTGGATTCTGTGTTACAAGTGCACAACACAATTATACATTAAAGAAGTTCAGAGGACGATAATAGAGATGGTACAGATTCATTTGGATACCTTCCTGCTTAATCACCATCCCTTAAGCTGCTTTACTGTGACCTTAATGGGCAATACTCAAAATTCATACATCAGGGAGCTTAAAAAGCCGGTCTTCACATCCAACAGCAACACCCTAATAACAAAGAACTTATCGCTTAATGGAGCACAGATCTGATTAACTCACATCTGAAAAGCAATATTCTGTTGAATAAATTAGATCACCTTTTGCAGAGGTCTCAAGTCTTTCGACAGACAGTTTCAATCCTTGTGCTGACAAAACTGTTACAAACTGATATCACCTCACATCCTCGGATAGCTGATCAATCCAGCAGCAAGAGACTTGAACAGTCCAAGTGTTACAAATTTTTGCTGCTCATTATGAAAAAGGAAAGCCACTAGTCTGCCAAGTGAACGAATTACCTCTGTGTCTCAGATTCTCTTTCTCGACGATAAACATAAATGGAGCTTAACACCACTCTTCCAATCCTTCTCATTTTTCGAGTTCTTTTACTCAAAACTCTCTTTCTTTCCTTCTCAATCATGGGTTGGGAGGGTACATATTGAATCCATACCAAAGGCAGTAATGCTGCAATGAACTGTATCAAAATTCCCACAGGCAGGTTTGAATAATCACCAGCTGTTATTCCCATCAGGGAAGCTAAGCCAACACCTAAAAACCCACTAACAATTGATGATAAGCACAATGTTGATGCCAAGAAAGAAGTGAGGGAACCTTCACAACCCTTTGGACATAAACTTGCCAATAGCACTGAAAAGGGAAGAAGCTTAAATTGTGCAAGAGTTTCAGCTAAACCCGAAAAACAACAAACAAATATCTCATTTGGAATTCCCAGTCTAAGATTTATCTGTCTCACTACAACAAAGTCAAGAAGAAGAGAAGAAGCATACAGAAATTGGATTGTAGCTATTAATTTCCTCATGGGCACTTCTTTCCAATAACGGTCATAGAGTACAGTCATCGAAAGAAGCATCAATTGGCCAATTACCCGTGACATTCCAATAATTGAAGGATCAAGATGGAGACATTGGGTTTGATAGCAAAAGATAGAACCTGACAGAACTGGTACAGCAGCAATGGAAGCTACAACCCAAGTAAGAGGACAAGAAATGATGTCTTCACATAATGCCATTTTAAGATCACTCAGCTGTTTTTCGATATTTTCCCAGATTGATTTCTTAGCAAGATTTTGATTTGATGGTTGTGATAAGCCAAGAGACTCCTCCCTAGCCGTTGATGAAATAACAAATTGGATAGATAATAGACAGGAAAATACGAGGAAGATGCTTGTGGGCGGTGCTTTCAGTAGGAAATAACCACCAAGTAAGTTTCCAAGAATTCCACCCACAGCTAAAGCCATGAATGCATAGGACTGGAGGCCTCTCATTTTGTGCTTTTCACCATACTCTGCAACAAGAGCATCCTGTGCAACTTCTGCAACTGATGCACCAAGATTACCAAGAAGAATGCATGCCAGGAGGGTAGGAAGGGCTTCACGTGCAACTGGGATAAACACCAATGGCCCCCAAGATAGGACCTGCAACAAGACTGAGAAATTTATTTATATCACTCTTTCACTGGTTTGATTGATCAGCTGGCCTTAGTAGACCAGGAAATCTAGAGGGGGGATCTTGTCCAGTTACAGTTTAGCTCTTACCTTAACAGGAGAAAACACACAAGAAGAAAAAGACAGTACAATATTAATCTAATAAAAAAAAATGAAAATATAGGGGACAATTTTTTCCTTTAAGCAATATGAAGTTTGAGACTTTTTTTCTGTTTTTAAATCCTTACATTTACCATATTCTGGAATGTTACAGGAACTTTGAACCTTTTGAGAAAGCTAAGATTAAAGACTTTAATTAAAACAGTTGGTCAAAAATTTAAGCAAACTTTTACAACTTGAAGATGAATAAGCCAGTCAAGTAAAATATACTATTCCTAATATGTGAAGCTAAGTATACTTTACACTACCTATCAGCAGAAGTTTTGGACATGGAAATAGAAAAAGCGTGGCTAATACAAGGACAATATCACATCAAGAAAGCTATGTAGAGTAATTTAAAACAGAGGATGCAGCAATAATAATTCATAAAAGAAGACATACAGGCCTATAAAATCTCTAAAATAGCAACTTAAAATTCAACAACAACAACAAAAAAAAAAAAAAAAAAAAAAAAAAGAGAGTAATGATTGAACATTATAAAATTTGATAATATATTCAACAAATATAGGATTCATAAGGGGCAACATAAAGTAAAGAAGGCAAAGAAGATATATGTGGACTAACCTCCAATGAGAATGTAAGGTGTTCTATGAGCACCCCCAATATAAATAGCATCAGAGAGGATTCCATAGAGAGGCTTGGCCACCATGGGAAGGTTACCGCAGTGCTGCACAAGCTGCAATACTGATGGATGCAGATTGAGATTGTTTGCCATGTGGAAGTTGAGAGCCAACCATGGAAAGCACCTAGAACCCTGCACCCAATACCCAAATCCACATAATAACGCCATCTGTTGAGTACCCACTTGGGCAAAACCTCTCTTTTCCTCATATCCCCTGCTTGTATTGCCTTTTTGGGTAAAAACAGGACTTGGGGTCATGACTCCAAAAAGATGGGTACTGGGATTTGCAGGCTTGTTCAAAGTATTTGGATTTTGATTGTGAAAAGAACATTGAATTACTCTCAAGTGGAAGTGAGATAACTTTGGAGGTGGTAAAGAGAATTTTATTGGGTTTTTAGGAATGACTGTCATAACTGGGTTTTTAGTAGCAATTGATGAACTAATCATGATTCTAATAGAAAGTTTGAAACTTTAAAATTTCTATGAAATATTTGACCCAAAACAAACAAACTTGAAACTTTCAAGTTTGTTTGTAGATGGGAAAAAGAAACCCACTTTATGAATTGCTCAAGGAAGAAGAAAGAATATCTTTGATAAAAAAAATTTTAAAAAATGGACGAAGAAAGAATATGATATTATAAGGAAGAGAAGGGAGAGATCTAGAAAAGTGTAGGCAAAGGGTTATTAATTAAACATGGGAAGTCAGGGTGGGAGAGGGAGAATAGTCTTTACTTTGCCCATGATACCTTGTTTTGTTGGTTTGCTAATTAGTCATGGGGATTTGAAGGGGCCCATCATCAAGTACATAAGGTGTTGGTCCCACAAATAGGGAAGAACATAGCAGAAAGAAAATGTTACCCAATTAAGCATATGAACATGACAACAGATGAATATGCACCGTTGTTTTTTTTTTTTTGCCAAATAATATGCACCGTTAGTAGTATTATAAAACAAAACAAAAGATGATGATGATGATGATGATGATGATGATGATGATGAGATGTCTAAAAGGTTTTGGCTTTCTTTTCTTTCTTTTTTTTTGTTTTTGTTTTTTCTCTCAATTGTTTGTTTCCAAATTTCTTGGTAGGATCCAGTCCTTTTCGTGTGATGATAATTTCTATTTCGATTTTGGCTTTTTTAGGTGATTCTTGTTCTTCCATGAGCTTTCATTAAATTAAAATTGTCTTGGCTGCTGTAAGAACTTAATTGACCAAATATATATATATATATTTGCAGTTGAGTTCTTAGAGCTTCTATAAAAAAACTGTATTAATAAACCCCAGTGAAGAACCATATGATAGGTGGCTTCTTCTTAACTCTTGTTCCTAGCATAAAATGAATCCCTAAGTGCCAAGCAATTGCATTGAGAATTATAAAAGGAAGTGTCACTTTAAAGCAAATTTTACTTGTATCAATTTTTTTTTTCTTTCACTTGATATAAAATGAATTCAAAATATAAATTTTTTCTTATAAATAATTTTTTTTATCAATTATTAAATTTTATTTTTTTTCTGCACCTAAAAAGATCCCAAACAAGGTTTTGGACCTATTTAGTTGTGGAAAATAATGTTAGTTTTTCAGAAAAATATTCTAAGAAAATTAAAAAATAGAACTGAGTGTTTAATTTTAATATTTTTCAATTTAAAAAATTAAAATTTTAATTTTAAAATTTTTCAAATTATAATTATTGTTTAGAAAATATAAAAAAAATATTTTTTTTCAATTTAGAAAACATGCTACTCCTACATGGTTTACAGCGCCACTTTTGGATTTCGAACCCAACGACCTTTTAACCTGAATTCTTACTTTTTTTTAATATATATATATATATATAATCAAATCAAATCTAATTACTATTAACTTTTCTTCTCAATAATTGTTTTTTCATATATATATTCTTTCATAATTTTAAAATATTATTATATAATTTTCATAATTTTTTAATTTTATTTTTAAAATGTATCTTTAAATTAAAAAATATTTTAAGTAATCATATTATAAGATTATCAATATATTCATATATAATAATTATTTTTAATAATATAAAATTTATTTAATAAAAAGGCATAATAAAATATATTAAAAATTAAAAAATAGAAAATAGAGAATTGCAAAATTGAAAAATGATTCAGTTCTCTAAATTTCAATTTGAAAAATGAAAAGTTAAAAAATTGAGAAAAGAAAATGAAAATTGGAAAATGAAAATATAAAAATATAAAAATATTTTCCGCATCTAAATGCAAACCAAATTTTCATTGTACACACACAAGGCATCAAATTGACAACTATTCATTAGCTAACCCTCATTTTGTTGCATTTGTAGCCTCAGAACGCATAAGAAGTTGGGTGAACATTCCCTTCCCTTGAAAATTTTGCTTGTTCTATTGTTAACATTTTTGCTTTTATGACACAAAATTGATAGCTATGGCCAATTAGACCAAGACTCAGACTCCATTGTTCTGATTCAGACACATATCAACCATAGCAGTCAAGAAGAAAATCATCAAAATTCCTCCTCTAAGGCACATGTTATGCTACTAAACTGAATTTAAAGTTAAGACCAATGTAGCAGCACTAAACTTAAATGCACCAGCTGCTACCAGAAAAGAAAGAACAGAACAAATAATCTGTGCTCGTATCAGAATGGAATAGTCAATGATGTCGAAATTTTGGCATACCTAAAATCTGGCATTCAAAGGTTTTCTTTTCGGGATTTAATAGTTATGATGGAGACTGAAGGTGTTAGAGCAGAAGCTTTTCTTCTATGCAATTATGAGAAAATGATCAATAGATGAATGAATGAATGACAGAGTGAAATTTGACATCAAACTCTGCCCTGCCAATGACATACTTAAAATTCTTGTTACTGCTAAACCGTCAAATGATATGCCCTAAAGAACTACATGATTTCAAGCACCATGAGAATTTGAGCTCAAAAGAAATTATTTACAGAAAAGAAAGGAAATATGCCAGTAGCCGAGTACTCTTAACTCCTTGAGGATGGAAGTGATGGCAGGATACATAAATAACTGCTTTATATATCTTTCCACAGACGATGAGAAAAAGATGTCCAAAGCTAAGCATTATCAAGCAGAAAGGATATTGTTCTAAGCAGCTTTCTAACTTGTGATGTACAAGAAATAAAAAAGAATGCTGACAAGTGAACAACTAGAATTCTTTTGGATTTTAGTATAAAAAAGAACTCATAATCTTGTCTTCCAACAATACATTGATTGAATTAACCATTCATCCATCATTTTTCTCAGTTTTAATGAATTAAATTTTCATCAAAACTTATTAAATGGTTTCTCACTGTTCTCATTTTTAAACAGCATTTCTTCAACAATTCAAGAGAAATAAAGCACAAGAATGCCAGAAATAGGAAACTGTTCGTCCTTAGAACGATTTTAGTCAGAGCTTGAGATCTAAAATTCTTATTTCTGAGTGGCAAAGCATCGCCCCCTATGTATTGTGATGAGGTTGGTTTTTGTCATTTCAAAATAACTGAAAATGATAAACATCACTTCTGAAAAGCAATTATATTTTAGTTTCCTTCATAATTTCACAGAAGGCACAAAGACCCTGAAGCATTCAAGGAACTGAGACTAGAAATTTGCTGCAAAATGACCCCCAAATCAACATAATTTTTCTAAGCTAAAAACAAAGGCAATAAGCTAGTGGCCAAAGAAAGGGGGGTCAGGAGGAATTCAGTAACACTCATGAAAATACGGTTTATCAATATTCATTTAGAAATTAATAACAGTAAGATAATACTAGGTCTCATCTGAGGTTTGTTATCAATTTTAAAGTTATACTATGAGATGATACAATTATTTTCTTCAGGGACAGAGACACAGGAGATAAATGATAATTCAGTCATTGTACAAACCAGGGGTGAGAAAAGAAAAATGTGCACTCACTTCAAACTTTTATTATTAACCATTGTCTAGAAGAATTCTAACAGAATACACATATCATCTTCCTAACATTACAATACAATCAACAGAGTGATATCCTACATGTAATGGGAAGACAAAATTCAATGAGATGAATAGTAATTCATCTGACCTCAATTCTGAACTCTTAAAAGTATACCTATGCAAAGGAAAGGGACCCTATACAGATGAGCATTGTACAGAAAGTGAGTATCATGAGTAACAAAAACAGGATTTGGTCTTACCTAAAGCTTAGTACTTTACTAAAAGAAGCTATCCCCTAGAAACAGAAAATAAGAAACCTATAGAATGAACAAGCACAGTAATCTCAATAAGAGAATTGAAACCTACAAAGAATGAGACTGCTGGACTAATCATCTGGCATAGTCTACATGAGCTTGTAGTAACAATCTCTTCCAGAGAGAAGAATCTGATAGCCTTTGCCACAAGGACACTTAAAGCGGACAACCAAACAGTCCCCAGTTCTCTCTACACAAACAGCTTCTTCACATTCTATCTCTGAACCAGCCTGCAACAAACAGAAGAATAAACACAATCAACACCACACTGTCAAATACAAAACAGAAACTACACATATTAATGGTGAACAGATCAAAATTCTGAATTCTGGTGTTTTCTGTAATTTGTGAATTCCAAACTCATAAATATAATTAAGCAGAACATGAGATTCAAATTTTCTTTTCACCTTTACCCAGTTTTCTTGGCAAACAAAAAGAGATGCATATATATATATATTTAATAATATATACCTTCACAGCATTGGTAGTGTTGTCTTCAGTGGCTTTATCTTCTTCGTCCTCTTCACCCACCACTTCATCAGGCATTAATTCATCCCACCACTGATTCATTTCCTTCAAGCTATCCCTCATCCTCTTCAGCCACTGTCATTGCCCAAGAATTCCAAAACATATTAATTAATCCCAGTTATCCAAACGAACCACAAATATCCACATTAACCAAACGATTTAAAAAAATATGAAATCCCAACAAATCTAAAACAATCATAATCACATCACAGGTACTAACACAAAAAGGCAGCATCTTTAGCCCCAAATATCAATACTTATTGAAAAAGAAAATAAAAGATTAAGCCTATAAACCCAGGAAGCCATTTCTTAATTACAGAACACAAAGAATCCCAAGATTCCCAAGATTCGTTAGAACTTAAAACCCAAATGCCACCAGTACAAACCTTAAAATGCGGACTCCCATCAGCAGTCATATCATTGGAACTCGATGATCTTGAAAAGCTCTTGTTAGGTGATGGGTCAGACACGCTCCTTCTCAGCATCCGCGGCCTTGGTGGCAGAGAAGCAGTTGCCTTTGAAGCAGGCGTAGTCACAGCGGTCGCCCCCACCATCTTGGAGTTATCTGGCGGTGATTGTGGTGCCAAGTTTGACGCAGAACCCATACCCGACCCAGAAAGAGAGTCCGATCCTGCCACTGGTGGGTTGTAAGGATCAGAATGGCAGTGGCGGAGGAGGGGAATCGGGTTTGTGGTGCGGGTTTGAGTGTTTATGTGAGTTGGGTTTGTGGATCCAGAACCAAAGGCTGATGAGGCACAAGGGAGAGTAATCTTGGAGAAATCATGGAAAGTGATGTTTTCCTGGGATTCAAGAAAGAGTTTCTTGGGCTTTTTAGGGATTTGATCTTGAGAGTCTAATTTGGGAGCATTGGGGTCAGGAGAGCGGCGCTTGTTGGTGGCAGAAGAGTTGGTGGTGGCGAGAGCAGAAGAGCCAGAGCAACCACAGGCGGTGCAAGGAGTATGGTAGTGGGTTGTGGTGTTTGGGGTGTTAGTAGTATTAGCCGAGGATTTGAAGCTGTCAAGGCGCAGAAGGGAGAAATCGATGGATTCCTCCGGGAGATTATCAGGATTAAGGTTGCCGTCGTTGGTGGTGTCGGTGGCTACATCAAATTCTCGAGCGAGTTCACTCATTTTCTTGAATTTCTTTATTGATAAATGTTCTCTGATACTCTGTTTCTCTTGCTTCTCTCTAGGAAGGTGAAAGAAATGCAAGAAGGGGAAAGAGAAAAGGGTTTAGAGGGGTTTTATAGAGCGAGAGAGATTGAGATTCGTTACTGCTTAGCCAATAGACACACGACACATATCAGACCAGTAGTTTCATACTGACGTGGCATAAGCAGGTTTAGAATGAAACAGACTTGAAACAGGTTTTGGCGCCAAGTTTAGCGAATGCTTGTAAGAGCATTTCACGCTGCTCTTTATTTAATATAAATTCTTTATTATAAAAAATAATTGTAAAAATGAGATTTCAACTCATCCTCAAAATTTAAATTATAGATTAGAAAGTGAGATCGACTCTTAAAATTCACTCTTTATATAAAAATTAATTAATATATATTTATTTTTCATACACATTTTTATTTTCTATTGGTTTTTTTTCTTATAAATGCTTAACATTAAATATTTTTATAAAATAAAATAAAATAAAAAATAAAATATAAAGAGTATTGGATTTAAATAAAATTATTTACTCTTTATATTTAAAAATTTCTTAAAATGCTTTTTATTAACTAAAATATACTCTTTATTTTAAAGAGTACTATTGAAAATAGTCTAACAAAGCCAATTGATATATAAAAATATAAGAAAAAAAAAAAACCAAGCAAGCCCCTCGAGCTCTGTCGGTAGAGTAAGTAACAATCTCTGTTCTTAAATTCAGTTTTTTTTTAGAAAAAAAATTTTGTACTTCTTTTTTCTTTTTCAATTTCCTGTTTCACCATTTTGGGTTTTCCTTGCATATTTTTGTGTTCTTCTTTCCTCTCATTTCTCAAATTCACGGTTTTTTTTTTTTGAAAAAAAAATTATTTACTTTTTTTTTTTTTTTTCAATTTCCCGTTTTGCCGTTTTGGGTTTTCTTTGCATATTTTTGTGTCGTTCTTTTCAAGGTTAGAAGATTAATGGCAATAATAATAAGATAACAAGGCAAGGAAAAAAGATTAATCATTGAACCATCTAAACATGGGGTAATTTTTCTTTAAATTATTTCTTTTTCACTCTAAAATTGTTACTTTATATATATTTCGATTTTCAAATGATTATATATATATATATATATATATATATATATATATATATATATTCCCAAATAAGAGAACTAGCTAGTATTAATAATCAGGCTTAAGGTCTAGAACAGTACAAATATTAACAATACACTCAAGATTGATCTAAAGAAACAGGAAAAAAGTCTGATTAACTATAAAGTCCATGCTCAATCTACCCAATAAAGGGTTAAACAACACAACCCATATGCCTATAATACAATGAAAATTATAAAAGAAACCCTGAAAACTTCTCTCTAGTCCAGAGTCGTATTTCACCACCACCACTACCTCCACCATTTGTGGCTGAGATTAAACCTGGAACAACATCAAGAGCAGAGAATCTTCTGTTGGATCAATCAAAGAAGCCTTGTACCATTCAAACCTCAAGCTTACCCACCATTTTGAATGGAAACCAGGCCAACCATAAGTAGAAGCTTCAAAAATCAAGCAAATCAACTCTAATATACCCAGAGGAACTCCAATACAGAACAGCATGAAGCATCGTGATAAATAAGCAACAAATCTCCGGCAAGCTTCATCTCTAACCCCAACGGTCTCTTCCCCCTCTTCCTTTTCGTCATCCACCGCCAGATCTGGAAAAAAATGACAGAGATTGGAAGGTTGGATAAAACCGGAATTCACCAAAATTTCAACAAAAAGTCAGATCATAAAGAAGGCAACAAAAGCCTCAAAATTATGAAACCCACACTGGGTGGGAGATGGAATCACAAAAAGATAGGCAAATATCATGTTATTACATATTAAAATTAAAACTAAAACAAAGAAAAAAAAGAAAAGTAGGATTTCTCTCTAGTGGCTGGAGCCGCCAGAAGGGTCCCATTGGTAACCCTAGCCAAAAAACTCAAACCCTAAGAAAGAGGTTGGAGAGAACCAAAAACAAAAATGAAGCGTCCTATTGATTTTCAAATGATTATATTAAAATTTATAAATAATGTTGGATTAATATTTATTTGAAAAATGTTAACTATACATTGGCGAAGCTATATTGGTGGAATAATGGGCCCACCTTTCCACTATTTAAAAATATTATATATATTATTTTAAATAGAAAATTTGAATATTTGACCATCTTATTTATAAAAAATTGGCCACCTTACACTTGTAACAAATTAAAAAAAAAAAAAAATTCTCTAACGCAATTTCAAATCTAAACTTTATAACTATAAAGATAATTTGTGAACTTTGGGGTTATTATTTGGCTAAAAAAAAAAAAAATTGGGGTTGTTATCTTTCATAAATGATTTTTTATTATGAAAATACTTGTGTACATGTAATTTTATATTATTTTAAATATAAAATTATGATATTTAGTATATTCAATGCATTTTTCCTTTGAAATGATTGTAAATTAATTTATAACATGTGAAATTTTGTCCCCATATAAAAATTTATGGCTTTGCTGCTGATTAATTATGGTGTTATTTTATTTGTTTCTTTAATTTTAGAAAGTAACGGAAAGATATATGGTCAAATTTAAAATATTCCTTTTTAGGTTGATGGAATATTTTTTTTTATTGATTTTTATAATTTTATTTTGTTCACAATAATTATGTGTTTGTATATGTTTTTCCCATATTAATTAGTTTTAAAATCAAACTAACAAAAACGTAAAAAATTTTAGAGTCAATTCATATACAAGTTAATAGTATTTGTAGAATTAGTAATAGTAGTTTCTATTTTTACTTTTTTTCCTTATTGTTAAGAGTAATCTCACGTTGATTGGAAATGAATAATATAAGTGGTTAATTTACGGTGAGGACCTATCACCTAATTGGTTAGTACTAGTCATTTTAGATATGATAGTGCCAAATATATCAATATGTGTTGTGTATGTTTGTGTCTTAACACTCTCCTATATTTGTCTTCCTCCCCATTCATAAAAATTAATATGGTATCAGAGCAGGTTTGACCTAGTTTTTTGATTTTTCGGTTTTCCGTCTGGATGTCCAATCCTAGCGGTCCGGTTTGGTGTTGCCGCTGCGTTTCAGGGGGAATATTTGAATTTTTTTCCTGGTTTTCCGAACTGGATGTCCAGTCCCAACGGACCCAGTTTATAGTCCAAGTAACAATTGGATGTTCATTCTCAATTGTCACTTGAGGGGGAGTGTTAAGAGTAATCCCACATTGATTGGGAATGAAAAATATAAGTAATTAATATATGGTGAGGGCCTGTCACCTAATTGGCTAGTACTATCATTTTAGATATGATAGTGCCCAATATACCAATATGTACCAATATGTGTTGTGTGTGTTTGTATCTTAAAACTCTCATATATTTGTCTTTCTCCCCATTCATAAAAATTAATACCCATCTATTGGTTTTCCACATTATAGGTTTTTTGCTTATTTGTTAAATCATTTTCTTATCCTTCAGTATTTGTTTGGTCCCAATTGATTTTACTTTAAAAAAACTTTGGGGAATTTTAAGTGAATTTTTGGGGGTTTTCTCTCCTAGGAGCACATAGAACGACCCTGTACTATATACTCCTTATCTATATTTTAGAATTCAAATCTTTCCCTAAAGAGAAATTAATAATAAATTAAAAAACACAATAAAATCTCTCCTTTAGAACACCGCGAATTCCAATCTCCAAATTCAACTGTATTTTCATAACACTTCTATTTTGCTTGAATTATTCAACTATATTTTCATAACACACTTCTCTTTGGCTTTAATTAATAGAACTTCAAAATATGTTTTATGGAAAAAATTCTAACATTGATTAGGATTTTAATAAAGGGAATTGAAGATTTGGAGCTTGGAGGGCTTGTCTTCAAGCTTGGATCCAAATTTCTGCAACTTCATAGAGTTTATTCTAAACCCTTATCTTTGCATTTACTTTTTAATCAATGATGATGGTTTTTATGAGATTTGTGTTTGTTAGAACAAGAATAACAGAGAAAGAATTGAGTGTTTTATATATCTTGTTATGTAGATGAGTTGTTTAATTTGACTTTGTACATTATGCATTTACATTAACATCCCCCCTCAAACTAAAGAAGGTAAAAGATTAGTCATCTGAAGTTTGCTAACAAGATCAAGGAAGCGTTGAGGTGGATGAGCCTTAGTGAAAATATCAGCAGTTTGATCAATGGAGGATACTGATAATAACTTGACTGAATGTTGTAGTACATGATGTCGTATAAAATGACAATCATTTTCAATGTACTTGGTACGTTCATGAAAAATATCATTATGAGCTATTTAAATAGCACTACGGTTGTCACAATGTAATGTAGTTGGAGATGATTGCTTAATACCCATATCTTGAAGAAGGCGACGAAGCCAAATGAGTTCCGAAGTAGCATCAGCAAGTGCTCAATACTCAGCTTCAGTACTAGATCTGGAAACAACACTTTGCTTTTTATTGTTCCAGGATATAAGAGAGTGACCAAGAAAGAAACAATAGCCAGTAGTTGAGTGACAATCAGTAGGGTCTCCTTCCTAATCGGCATCAATGTAGGCTTGCAAGTTTAGAGATGAAGATCTAGAAAAATGTAAACCATAGAACAAAGTTCCTTTGACATATCGTAGAATTCGAAGTACTGCTGCAAAATGAGTGGTGCGAGGAGCAGACATGAACTGACTGACCACATGAACTGCATAAGCAATATCAGGTCGAGTGACTGTGAGATACACAAGACTGCCAACTAGTTGTCGGTAGAGAGTGCCATCATTTAGAGGAGTACCATCTGTGGTGGAGAAGTGAGCATTTGCCTCAATTGGAGAGTTTGAAATTTTCTCATCGGTGATTCCAGCACGAGAAAGAAGATCTGTAGCATATTTTGCTTGAGACAAATAATAGCCAATGGAATCGGATGAGACTTCTAGACCAAGGAAATAATTGAGTTGCCCCAGATTCTTCATTTCAAATTTGTTGCTAAAAAATAGTTTAAGATCTTTGATGCGCTATGAATCACTGCCAGTTATTATCATATCATTAACATACAAAAGTAAAAGAATGCAACCTTTAGTGGTGTAGCGAATGAACAAAGCATGATCATAGGGACTAGATTGGAAACCAATTTCTTCAATAGTCAAACTAAATTTAGCAAACCAAGCTCGAGGAGCTTGTTTTAATCCATAAAGAGCTTTTCGAAGGCGACAAACTGTGTTTGGAGAATGGTCATAACCAACAGGAGGTTGCATATAGACTTCTTCATTTAGATCACCGTTTAGAAAGGCATTTTTTGACATCCATTTGAAATAATGGCCATTGTTTGACAGCAGCAATGGATAGAATACTGCAAACAGAAGTAATACGAGCCACATGAGCAAATGTTTTTTCATAATCAATGCCATATTCTTGGGTAAATCCTTTAGCTACAAGTCTGGCTTTGTAGCGTTCAACTGAACCATCTGCTCGAGTCTTAATTTTGTAAACCCATTTGGAACTAATGATGGACTTCCCTGATGGTAACTTTACCATATCCCAAGTATGGGTTTGTGTAAGAGCTTGAAGTTCTTCTGCCATTGCTTTCTGCCAGAGAGGATTAGTACTAGCTTCACGATAATTTTTGAGTTCATAGAGGGAAACAATAGTAGAATAACAATGATAATTTTGAAGAATAACAGGAGGTTACCTTACACGTGTGCTGTGCCGAGGAGAGGAAAGAGCAGGTGGTGGATGTGGTGATGAGGCAACAAATGTTGGATGGCAGAGATCCTGAGACGATGGAGAGTCTATAGGAGCAGATGTAGAGGGGCCAACATTTTCTGAGCTGAGTGGTTCTGCATAAGAATCGTCAGGAAAAATAATAGAAGGGTCTGTTAGAAAAAAAGAAGAAACAGGCTGAACTTTAAAGGATGAAAGACTGGAAAACATTTTATGTTCCCAAAAGGTAACATGACGAGAAATACGAAGACGCTGAGAAAGAGGATCCCAACAACGATAACCTTTATGTTCAATTCCATATCCCAAGAAACAACATAATCTAGCTCGTGATTCTAATTTTGTATGTTCATGAGGCTGAAGAAGAACAAAACATGCACTGCTAAAGACACGAAGAGACTGATAATTAGGTGCATGACCATAGAGCTGTTTATAAGGAGAAACATTACCAATGGTGGAAGTGGGAATTCTATTAATGGTGTATACAACAGTGAGTGCAGCTTCTCCCCAAAAAGATTTCGGACACGAGGAAGAAATAAGAAGTGCTCTGACCGTATCTAAAATATGTCTGTGTTTGCGTTCTACTCTACCATTTTGTTGAGATGTTCCTGGACAAGATCTATGTACAATTATCCCATTTTGAGATAAAAATTCAGATAAAACAGAGTCTTTGTATTTCATAGCATTGTTAGTACGAAAAATTTTAATTTGACAAGAAAATTGAGTTTTTACCATGGAAGCAAATTGAATATAAATTTGAGGTATTTTAGATCTGTTTTTCAAAAGATATATCCATGTATAACATGAAAAATCATAAAAAAAAATGACAAAGTAATGAGAACCACCCATAGTAGGATGGGGGGCAGGCCCCCAAACATCAGAGTGTATTAAATCAAAAGGTGCATGAGAAGTAGTAGTGCTTGAATTAAATGGAAAAACATGATTTTTAGATAACTGACAAGGAACACAATCAAAATGTTCATTATTAATATCATCCAAATAACCAGTAGAAATTAATGTTTTGAGCCTAGAACTAGAGACATGTCCCAAATGGGAATGCCAAATAGTAGAAGATACAATTGCAGCAACATTATTAGACGGTAAACAAAGTGATTTGAGCTCAAACAGTCGGCCCACTTTACGCCTTGTCCCAATGATTTCCTTCGTCCGTAAATCCTGCACAGTACAACCATTACTCGAGAAATGTAAGTCAAAACCAAGTTCACATAGTTGACCAACAGAAATAAAATTTAATGATAGTTTAGGAACAAAGAAGGTATTAGACAAAGACATATTAGATGTGGAAACAGTGCCAACTTTAGGAACAAATAGAACAAAGTTGTTAGCAGTATGAACAATAGGTGGTAAAGTGGGTACAGTCATAGAAAAAAATAAGGATTGATTTGATGTCATGTGATTGCAACATGTAGAATCAAAAAACCAAGAAGAAGTTATACCTGGGGTAACAGAAAGGACAGATGAAGAAGACACACCAGAGGAAGTTTGTATTTGTTGGAGAATGGTCTGAATGTCCTGTAAAGTGAATGTGGGAGAAGTAGTAGCAGAAGATTCTTCAACAACCAGTAGTGGTGAGAGAGCGGTTAGTTCCATAAGTACTTATAGAGGAGTTAGGTCTATAAGTATTTGGAGAGGGATGGTTGACAGTGCCTGATCCAGAAGATTGTCGATTTTGAGGTCGCTTGTGACAATTTGTGATTTTATGTCCGGGTTTCTTGCAATAATTACAAAAAATAGTGCGAGAGGATCCTGTAGGAGTAGCCAGAGCAGTAGTATTCTGAGATACTTGTGTAGATGAGCCGGATGAAATGGCAAGAATAACATCTGATGATGGCAAAGATAGTTCCGTACGAAGTGTATGGATATGAGTTTCCTTAGAAAGCAATTCCCTAATTACAATATCCAATTTAGGTAATGGAGTATGATGTAGAAGTGAAGCACTAACTGATTCAAATTCTGGACGAACAGTCATAAGTAGATGCCAAATACGTTGATGATCGCGGAAATTCAAAAAAAGCTTAGCAGAGGCAGAGTCAGACCATTGAGGATCACAAGTGGATAATACATCCCAAATGGTTTGGAGTTCAGAAACATAACTATGAATTGTCTGATTAGATTTCTGCTGAAGCTGATGAAAGCGACGATAAAGTTGAAATTGATGCACATCATAAGAAATAGAATATCAGGTTTTTAGAAAATCTCAAACCTCACAAGTAGTGTTAAAGCGACGAAATTCGCTTTTAATTCTTGGAAGACAGGTGTTGCAGAACCATGTCAATATTTGATGATTTTTGCCATCCCACTGCTCTAGTCATTCCACAAATTTTGTATCATCTTCATTGGTATTTTTTGTGGGCTGGGAATGTTGACCGGTTACATAACGCCACAAAAGACGGCCTTTTAGAAAGCTACACATTTCTTGTGACCATAGATCATAATTGGTACCGTAAAAAATAGTTGTAATTGGTTGGACAATAGGGAAAGAAAGATGCTGAGAATTTTCAGAAGCCATTATTGCAGCAAAGTAGAGACAATAATGCAGAAAATATAGGACCAATGCACAAAATCAATCACCGAAGTTGAATTTGGGAAAACAAACCTCAAAAATGAATTCAGGAGGCCAAAAAACTTCAAGAACCGGTCTGGGTTTGTTCAGAATCGGTTTGAAAAAGGTCGAATCGATCGGTTAAACAATAATGAATCGGTTCGGTCAAAGTCAGAACTAGGAGGCAGATCGGGTCGAATCGGAGCGCGGACGAGCCGGATCGAAGCCCGAGCGAGTCAGATCGGAGCGCGAACGGATCGGGTCGGAGCACGAATCTGGCGAACAGGCGCGGATGACGTGTCACAACAGGTGGCACGTGGCAGCTTCGGATTGGATCAAAATGGATGACCTGGATGACGTATCAGTGTAACACGTGGCCTGACAAGTGACACGTGTCAGATGATGATTGGTTGATGTATCTGATGTAGGTGACGTGGCAGTGTGACACGTGTCACTGACAGTTGACACATGGCGAAAGCTGACTGGATGAGGTGGCTGCTGACTGGACGGAGTTGCTGACGTGGCTGCTGACTGTATCGTCTTCAACCTTCAGCAGCGCGTGTCGTGAGTGATCTCAGTCGCAGATGATTTGGGCGGCACGTGTCGGTGCGTCAGACGTTTGTTGAAGCTGCGGTTGGTCTTAAAATTTTTCTGGAGATGAGATCTTTGTAATGGTATGGTCAAAAAAAATTTTGAACGTGTGCATGGAAAATTTACAGAAGGTACAGTGGCTTGAGGAAAGAAAAAGAAAAAAAAAGAAAATTTTGGAACAAATATGCTGTGATTTTAAATTTAAATATGCTCTGATACCATGTTAAAGCTTTAAGAACAGAAAAAAGAAGAGAATGAATTATGTATTTTATATATCTTTGTTATCTCAATTATAAGAGAAATATATGGTATTTATAGGAAATAAATATACATTGATAGATATTTGATTGAAGAGAGCTAGCTGGATGAAGGAGCTGCACATAAAGCTGTACATGGAGGTGTTGTAAGAAGTTTAAAGTGGTGGATGAGATTGTATTGACTATTGACTATTTACATTAACAATTACATACTTATAAGAAGCAATCAGCAGTGGATTAGAGAATTATATAAAATTGGCCATCATTTATTTGTCTAAAATTATTACTTCCTCTCATTTTGACTTTCACCCAAATAAAAAACAATAATGTAATTAAATCAATGAATTTTACTTTAATGTTTTCTTAATGTATTCCTTCATTAATAATATAAATAATTGACTAATGTTATATTTATTTATTAAAATCTCATTTAAAGACATATTAAAAAATTAATTAATTTTTTTTAGAAAGGAAGTGGATTATAAGTTAGAACAATTATAAAAGAAAAATGAACTTATTTTTGGAAGTGGTTTTCTTTCGGTCTAGATTGTCTAAAAATTTCTCAAGTGGCCCCTGAGATTGTTAACACGTGAATAAAAATAATCTAACGATTACAATTTTTTTTTTTTTTTTATAAATAAATTTAAATTTTATTAATTATCAGTGGTTAATATAGATTGTAAATGTTGAACAAAATATCAAACTGTTATATAATTGGTTTTAAAAAACTGCAACTTTAATAATGAAATAATGTGACAAATCACTGTCATTTTTGCGAACATATGAAACACAACAGTGCACATACATACTACTATACCATAGTAAAAAACTTCTAATAAAAAAAGACATAACAAAACTTTTAATAAGAAAAAATAACATAACATAAAAAACAAAATATAATCTAATACAAAATAATAAAATGAAAAATATCACTATAGCAGTAGTAAGTACAAACTCACCTACAAACATATGGTAAAAATAGAAATGGGAAGGCGACAACAGAAGTAAGGAAACAGAGAATGAGATCGAGCAGAAGAAGCATCAAGCAACGGTAGAGGAGGACGCGTAAATAGAGAACAAATTAGTGAAATCGATAGCAGATGTGATAACAACAATAAGAATGAGAATATTCATATTAAATCTAACAAAAGATATTGAAACCAACGTCAATCAAAAGAGAAAATCAGCGGTGGTTCAAAAAATAAAATTTAAGAAAGAATTAGAGAAAAAGTGAGAAGGAGAGAAGGCTAGAAAAATTAGGGAAAATTATACAAATTTGTATTTCTTACTAACGATCACAAATCCTTTAAATAATAAAAAAATATATATATATTTTCCTTCTTTATCTGCTGTTAATCTTTTTTTTTTTAAATAATAAAAAAAAAACAAATCCTTTATCCGCTGTTAATCATTCTAAAAAAAATTTAACTTTTAAACTGTAAATCATAACTCAATAAAAATATTATTATTTTTCACAGTTGAATTATTAAATCACCTTGTAATTATTGCTACACACATGATACCCAAACCCATCAAAGATTTACTGGCAGCCACTAATATCATACCAAAATTGAGATAAAATTTTATTAAATTGAAAATTGAGAACAAATGTACAATAGTAATGGCTTTTGTAGGATCCATCGCTAAATAAGCATCAAATAATTATTGAAGAATCATCAATGATAATTGTAATGATCAAGAAACTGGTGGGGAAGTATGAAAATAAAAATAAAAAATTTTGAAGGGAAAATATAAAAAAATTAAAAATTATAAGTGTAAAATTTAAAAAAAAAAGTGGAATTAAGGATAACCTATAAAAATTTTATATTAAAAAGAATAAAAATTAAAATTAAAAGGACAAATATGAAAAAAAAATAAAAAATTAGGAGGGCAAATATAGAAAAATTAAAAATTAAAAATGTAATATTTTAAAAAAAATATGGGATTAGGAAGACTGTGAACCCTGTGTCTTTTATTGTATACAAGTACTTATTTTTTTTATTTTTTTATTATTGATATATAAATTAATGGAGTCTAATTAATAGTTATAATGAGTCTATATCATATAAAATAAAATAAAATATTTATTTTTATCTTTTACTCAATGTTTTCAAATTCGGCTCGATTTTAGAACCGGTGAAGGCAGAAAGTTACGGTTAGAGGTCGAACCGGGGTTGAACCAAAATTTTAAATAAATTAATATATTTATTATTTATATGTTAAAAAATA